>JAKOGI010003872.1:0-39620 GCA_029747015.1 Carnegiea gigantea
CTAGTCTAACTCGTGTAATCACCTACTTTCGTGGGGTTAGGCGAATTAGACCACAAAACTAGCAACCCCGGATCTAGCTCGATTCGGATACTACTTTCGTGTCCCGAACTCGACTATTCCCTCTCCCACACTAGCAAATTGACCTCACCTCTCAGCATAAGTCAATTGCCCAAAAATATGGATGAAAACCCTATCAGGTATTTCATCGAACACTTAGCGGGCGTGAAGGAAAACTCTAAGTTCTAAGCATAGATTGGGTATAGTTAGGCCTAGTACAAGATCAATTAGCCATCAAGAGGCTAATCACAATCCAAGCCAACAAAATCTACCAACAAAACATGAAAACGCATGATAACCTAAACTAACCAATAAGAACATAAACTTGAAGAACAAAACGAAGGGAATGAAATAAAGCGAATTTAAACAAGTAAACAACATAAATTAACAATGAAATTAAACATATAAATCAACCAAAACCAATACAAGAATCAGAATCAACAAAACATAATTAACAAGAACATAAAAACTAGAGAGATAAAAGAGAAGAAAACTTAGTCTTGAATTGATGAATAACTTGAAATCCAAAGGTTGAATCCAATGTTACAATCTTCAATCCTAAACTAATCTCCCTTCTTAACTAAAATCTAACCTAAACTACTCTAGAAATCGCCAGAGAGACGCCCAAGCAAGCTCCCGTGCGACCTCCCGACGACCCCCCAAACAGACGCCCGAATGAAGCCTTAAATAAACCGAGACCGGGCAAAACTGGGAGGATGGTACGACCGTGCCATGTGGCATGGCCCCACCGTGCCACATTGCTGGCACGGTGGGCCGTCTCCCCGGTTTTGCTCGGTTTTGTCCGTTTCCGCCGGTTTTCGCTGTGTTGTCCCGTCTTCGTCCCTTTTTGTGACGTTTGCTTGATTTGGAGTTATTTCCTACAAAACATAAATAAAACAAGATAAAATCTTATAAAATAAAGTTATTATACGAGCAAAAAGTAGGAGAAAGAGGCGCGTAAAATGGGTAAATTTACCGTTCAACAACCAACATCGTGAAAACAGGAGCAATTGCACATTGTGCTATCACATTATAAAACCCAGCTTACAAGGGGCCATGCACGATCAGTGAAATGGAACACTTGTGTTATTAGAATAAATTATAAGGCAGGGGACCCATGACAATACTAGCATATGCTGCATATACACTTAGATGTCCCAAACAGTTCAGAATATTTCACTGTGAAAACAGGGCACTTTACAGTACAAGGTATTATCAAAGCAAGACAAGAATAATACCACCACTCAGAGACTGTAAAATATAGAAAGTACAGAATTGAGAGAGAGAAAGAAGAAAAAGAATGAAAACAAGAATAAATTAAGGGGGAAGCTCCATGCTTGTTTCCCCAAAGAATAAGGAGAATAACGGACAGTAAACGCACAAACAGAAAGAAGCTCAAATCTTTCACAGGCATGAGCCATCAATTTTTGGGAATTTATTTTATATATATATATATATATATATATATATATATATATATATATATATATATAAAATTGCCAATGAATTAAAACATAAACTTGAATCAATATGTTTAACTACAGGATTCTAGACAAAATGATCAAGCTTCCTTACATCACTAATTCATTGAACTTAAATTGATTAAATGAATAGCACTATGCCTATCCTAATGTAATCTTTATAATGACCTGAGCTTAAAGTCATATGTTACCCCCACTTTTTCCCTTTGGAATTCCTTCTCACTTTTCAAGCAAAAGATCCGAAACCATTATTCCTTACACCCACAGAACACCACGGGACAATAGGCACGACATCTTGTTGTCACTGCAAGGGTATCTATCAAGAGCTCAAAAGCATGCTCACAGACAATTTAAAGATCTAGAGGAGACCAAACACGTAGGAGTACCGGAGGTGTCCTCCATTCAGATAATTCAAACCAAAGATCAACACCACAAATGAGTCACTACAATTTTCACCTACCAAAAAAAAAAAAAAAACACAATCAATTAAACAAAGCAATATATAATTGAAAATTTAAAATAGAGAGCATTTAAATTCAATTGAAGGGCCCAGCTCAAGGCTCAAGCTATCCCCTGGAATTAGACAGAGAGGGGCGGTTTAGAGTTTTGACAGAGGGGGTCTTCCAGAATCCATAGTGAGAAAGAAAAGAAAAGAAGAGAAGGGTTTGGGAACTGTAGCAGCTCGTGTCTGCAGCCCATTCAAGCTAAACAAAAAAAATGAAAAGGAAGCTTGAAACCACTTCTATGGCTGTCAAGACACAGAGTAGAAGGAAGATGAGGAGGATGATCATGGAAAATTGAAAGGACAAAGGAGCAAAAACACTTACATGGCTGTGTCGAGTTAGGGTTCGCACTGAACGAAGAGAAAGCAGAAGAGGCTCACTGACTTCACCAGCCACACCAGGTACAGCTTGAAAGAGGGAGGTAAGATGCAATCGAGGGTCCTCGAGGCCTATGAAATTGGCCTTCGTGATTTTTTTACCTTTTTTTCCTCAAACGGCACATTAAGATCCATAAAGCCCAGAAAGCGTGCACCCTACGCCTCACCCAGAAGCTCAGAAAAGCCCCAAAAAGCCCACGCTTAAAGAATGGGCTACGCCTGACCCATTCCATGGTGCAACGATGTAGGCTTCAGGCTTTTGTGCGCGTAGGTGCACCCCAGTGCGCTTTTTTGAACACAGGATTTGGGGAAACTCAACTAAGAAATAGGAAAAGATAAGCCATCAAAATATAAAAACAAAGAATCTACCAAAACTTTCAAACCATAACTAACCAAATATGCCCATTGTTGTAAATCTGATGATGCGAAGGGAATTACACAATACCACCAACCAAGTACCATCCTTTGACAGAGTCAATACCATCAGCAAACACAGCACACTGCTAGCAAACGTAGCCAGTAAATTATCACCAACCAAGTACCATCCTTTGACAAGTCAATACCATCAGCAAACATAGAACAGTAGCAGCAAACACAGCTAGTAAACTACCACCAGCCAAGTACCATCCTTTAACAGAGTCAATACCATAAATCATCGCTCGCAACATAGCATACCATCCTTTAGCGAAGTCAATTCCACATCATTGCAAGTGGGAATGGACAGGAAGATGTAAAATCATAAAATAGCAACATTCTAACAATAAAAGATAACCAGAAGTTACACACCTGAAGAAATGGTGGCAGCCAATCCAGTTTTTGTACACTATGTTTGCGACCTTCGAGTAATCTACATAGGGAAAAATTATAAATGAAGAAGAATAAAAGGAGAACACTTAGAAAGAGTCATAATCATAATTTAGAGAATATGAAAAACATTAAACACAAATAAACTTACATTTTCATTTTCTGTCCCGATTGAATTAGATAGTGTGGCACCATCTATCATGCTATCATTAACTAGGGCTCTTAGCCATGCTGTTTCAGCTAAAACTTCAGTTTATCGCCCTTTAAGATGTATTAATTTATCTTGTAACCTTTTATTCTCCGCTCTAAGAACTCCATTCTTTCACTGCATTGATCATGATCATCATCCAGATGTTCTCCACATTGAGTTGATGAAAGGGATGCCAAAGATGATAGACCAAGCCCTAAACCACGAACTCGACCTCTTCTTCCCTCCCCTACAACTTCCTTCATAACTTGAGAGTAAACATCACCTTCTCAAGCAACATTCCCATTTGTAACCTCTTTACCACTTGGAAGTTGGACTTAGTTTCTCGTTTATCATGTCCTGTAAAATGCAACAAAATAAAAAAAAAAATACAGGCATTATTCCACACAACACAACCCAGAACATTGAATATGCCATTACAGGATTCAAGCATTCAATATAACCTGCAAGTTCATGCTTATAAACTTAATTTCATGTCATGGTAGAAAGTTCATGCTTATACACAACCTAAACAGCGCCTACAGCAGTAGTTACTTAATATATTGGCATAAATACAATTAGGAAACTAAGGAAAGCCAATCTCAGTTCTTGCATTGTCGTCGTAGGAAGTTCGGCTTAATCGATTCAATTCGAGCCCCTTATGCTATCAGTTTTATAAGGGAATTTTCTATTTTAAAGTCCAAGTGGGAGCAGCTTGCTTAGACTTTTCTCGATTAGCAGCACTAACCATAATATGCCTTTTCACAAAATATTCACCCTTTTCCTCAATCACTTACCACAACTTGCTTGGACTTTTCATCCATTGGTGCAGGCCGAGTCTTGCGATCCTTAAGAGTGTCTACGTATACATGAGCTCTTGAAGGTTCCACTCCATTGACAGTCTAATACAACACATCACAATACAAATTTGTAAGAAATAGAAGGAATATGTCATAAGACTACAAATAAGAATGAGTAATAAACAAACAAATAACCTTCTCTGCAGTCACGCGAAAAAAGCTTTTTGATCCAGCGGTATGTAGCATAACTTGGTTTGCATGACTTTTCCTATTTGTGTCACTATGCTTCTGAATGTATGAAGTAACATTAGAAAGCAATACCAAGTGTCAAGTCATTCATAATTACAGTATGGTGGCATAAGATTAGAAGAGTTGTAACATTAACCTTTCCTTTATCAGAAATCCAATATGTTACCAAAGAGATCCATTGATCTTTGGATACACAATCAGGTCTATGCTCATTCATAATGGCAGAAACATTTCCACAGTTTGGCTCATAATGCTCGAGTTTAAGGTCAGCCTTAAAGTTGCTCCATTTTTTTCCCATTGATTTTAGCACGTAACTTTCGGCTACTCGATTAGGAATGATGAATTTGACTGCCAAGGAAAACAAAATGCATGCTTTAAGGGGTACAACATACCATATAAAACATTCCTTAACAGTATCTATAGTATACCTTAACAATTTCAAGAGGTCCCTTTTTCTCTTCTTTTGGAACTCGCCGCTAGTCACTGTATGACAAGGAACATAGCATTGGATTTCTTGCTATTGTACCCACAAAGTAAGCCAGATCTGACCCTTCATTACTGATTGGCTGCCACCGTTTGTTCCACTCCACTAGTATTCTCTTTTATTTACATTGATTCCAAATATGAGCCATGAAAGTAGGTCCTCTTTGTTTCTTAGATGAAGTATCAGAAGCTTCACATATTTCATATAATATTGTAAGTATAAAATGTAAAATATAAAATATTATATAACTTTCAGATACAATTAAAAAAAATAGCCATAGCATTGTGGTTGCTAATTTCATCGTTTATATTACAAAAAATACCATCAAAAAAGTACAAAGAATTTCAGCGTCTAACTCATTACTAAAACTGAGTACTTATATTAAAATAAGTTTACCTTCACTTAACTCATGATCGCTAATAGGACTACCATTAGATGGAACTAACTGAGCACCAGATTGTGTGATCACATTTTGCTCCATTTCAGCATTAGAGGTAGAGGCGGCATTAGAAGTCCTCTCATTTTGAAGACCAATGTCTATTGTCCATTATCTCTTTCTTTTTCCCATGATACATATAACACAATATTAATAAGATCTCATACATACATACACAAGCATAATATTAAAGCCCATCAAACAACTACTTAATTAAATTATGAAGACACTAGACAGGTACACATGCATTCCAAAAATAACTCGGGAATTACACTATCACAGTTCACAAATTAAGAATCAAGCTCATCTTCTTCATCTATATCTTCTACATGGTCATCTTCTATGTATGTCCCTTTAACCACGGACGTCGTATCAATTTCTGCCTCACTAGCTCCTTCAATCTAGATTATGTGAGATTCAGTATCCATGAAAAAGACATTTCCATCTTCGGCATCTTCCCCAAGATCATACGTCTCCCTCGGTTTCATAGGTATAGGAACAAACCATTTGGTTTCTCGCCGATCTTATGCATATATGACTTGTTATACTTGAGAGGGGAACAAAAAGGGCTCTTCATTCAATCTGTGGCCAGAATGCATCAAATATCGAAAATTCACCAATGTATACCCTAATCCATCTCTCTTTATTCCCATCCCTTGGGTTACATCAACCCATTCACATCTAAACAAAACCGCCTTAAAATCTTTATAATAATCAAATTCAATCATTTCAATGATGCGAACACAGTAGATAACATCTCCAATGATTGGCCTTGTATACTAGAACTAGCATAGCTTTGAGTCTTTATAACAACCATGACACCACTATTTTGAGTACTCAAATTTGTCTCATACTCTCATGTTCTAAAGCGATAACCATTCTTGACATCAAAAGCTTGGAATCTTTTTCCAATGAAATTAGGACCCAGAGTTAGTGACTTGATATGAGTCGTGACTCGATCATCGGTTAATCCTTCTGGGCTTTCCACCTAATTCAACATCAAATAAGAGAGATGATTAAGATAGATAAATATCATAAACACAATGCAATATCATTAAAAGAATGAGTAATACATACATATTCATTTAACTAAACACTAAACCCTTCACTATGCAACCGCTCCTTGTGATGTGGTGTCGGACGTCTTCGCCTTGTTATTATGTTAGCATGAGCAACGTAGTCTCTATGCATTTATAAATATAATGATTACGTTAATGATAAGATCTCATAATATTGAATCATGTTATAGTAATTTCTTCAAAACTTACTTCTTTAAAGATTCAAGGTTTATGTCTTCACAGTTAAAAAGCACATAGCAATGTGCTTGCTTCCACGTGTTTTTATCTATCCTAAATCCCTCAATACTCCCGTAAGGTGTCCCTTTACTTGGAAAAAGATTTGATTCATCTTCCTTCACTAGAGGTATTATTTCACTCAAGCCCTTTCAAATATTGTGAAACAAAATTGAGACATTCCCTGGCTATATATGCTTCTGCCATAGAACCTTCCAGGCGCGCTGGATTGCCCACATCAGATTTGCACTCTTTTAAGTACCTGATTTTTTTCATTACAGAAAAAACGTGCAGTTTGGCATATTAACACAAAAATTATATAAACTGTTGTATACATAAAATATTTAAGAAAAAAGATATTATTTGTTACCTTTCGTTTGAATACATCTAACGATAAATAACTAGTCCTGCAATCCTAGCTGCATGTGTCAAATGAACAATCAAGTCTACCATAACAGTGAAGAAGGCAGGCAGAAAGATCTTCTCCAAACAACAAAGAACTCTTGCAACTTCTGGTTCAATCAAGTCCAGCTCATGAACATGCAAAGTCTTTCCACATAACACTCGAAATGTGGTACTTAGTTCAATCAAAATTAACATGACCTTATCATCTACATTTCCTCTCAATGCAACAGGAAGAAGATGTTCCATAAGCACATGATAATCATGACTTTTCAGACCACTTAATGTCTTGTGCTTTTGAACACACCTTGAGATATTTGATGCACCACCAGGAAATTTCATATTCTCCAAAATTTCATAAAAGAAATTCTTCCCCTCCTTACCCATATTAAAACATGTTGGTGGCAAATATACCCTTCCACATTCACCACGTCTGGTGGAAAATATACCCTTCCAAATTCACCACGTTGTTGAGGCCATAATTTGTTCCTTATGCCTAGATGTTGAATGTTACGATGAGCTTTAAGATTGTCTTTTGATTCATGATCAATATTTAGCAAAGTGCTAACAATATTGTCACAAACATTCTTTTCTATATGCATCACATCATGATTATGATGCACTAGATTGTGCTTCCAATAAGGAAGTTTTAAAAAATGCTCTTTTTTTTCCATGTACACTCAGGAGTAGCAGTTGCTTGACCACTCATTTTACCTAAAGTGAACTCAATATTGTTCACTTACTCCAATATTTGTGCTCCAAATGGTGGCTTACAATTGGTCAAATCATCAAAGAAATGTTAATGTCCCATAAAAGAAAACTTGTTACCATATTTCAATCTTATAGAGCATGTATTCATGTTGCATGAAGGACAAGCAAATTTTCCATACTCATTCCAGCCAGACAAATTTCCGAATGCAAAAAAATCATTTATTGTCCACATAAGAACTACATACAACTGAAACATTTAGCCACTTGTTGCATCAGATGTTGGTAACCCAGCTTCCCATAATTCTATCAAATTCTTCAATAAGAGGTTAGAAGTACACATCAATATCATTACCCGATGCTTTAGGTCTAGGAATAAGTAGTGACAGAATGAAATTTTCTTTTTTCATGCACAACCATGGAGGCAAATTATAAGGTATTAAGATTACAGGCCACACACTGTAATGACTATCTTGCCTACCAAAAGGGTTAAACCCATCACTTGCAAGGCCTAACCTAACATTTCGGGGCTCAGCACCAAAGAGAGGATATAACACATCAAGGTGAATCCAAGCTTGAGAATTGGCTGGATGCCTTAAACTGCCATCCTTTTTGCATTCTTTCTCATACCATGCCATGTCTTTGGCCATTTTACCTGACAATAACAATCTTTGTAACCTTGGCTTTAAAGGGAAATATCGTAACATTTTGGCAAGAATTGCCTTCTTTCTTCATTTCACTACACCATCTTCTTGCCCTTTATGCTCTTTCCATCTAGAAGAATGGCATACAGTACACTCTATTGCACTTGCATTCTCTTTCCAAAACAACAATCATTAGGACATGCATCTATTTTTTCATACTTAAGACCCAGACCATCCATAATTTTTCGTGCTTCAGTCATAGAACTAGGCAAGGTCTCACCTTCAAGGAAAGCATCGTTTAGAAGTTTTAATAACACATTGAATGATTTACTAGACCACCCAAAATGACATTTCGCATTATATAAGTGCAATAAAAATGACAATCTGCTATATTTTCTGCATTCAGGATCCTTCATTAGAGAATTGAACTTTTCCATATCTGGAGGAGATTGTTCATTATCATTTTCGATAGCACCCACACCCAAATTCGCCTCTAATCTGTCATCTTCATCTACATTCACATTATTATTACGAGAAGAAACTCCAAAGACATCACACAGCATATCCATCACATCATCATTGTCATCATCATTTAGATCATCATTATCGACTCTTTGGTTTACATTCAAAGTTGCTGTCACACCCAATGCATGTAGTGATTCCCATAACAATACCATGTGTCATAGTCTTCAATCGTTTGGTGTTCAACAAGATGGTCAAATATTTCTTCTTTAGATCTATGGAAGCGATTGACACACTTTTTGCATGGGTAAGGGACTTTCTCATCCTTGTTCCTAAAGGCAAACTCCAAAAATTCATTAACCCTGCCTAAGTATTCATCCATTTGCACTTTCGATGATCCATCCTTTCACTAATAACAAAATAATATATGAGCAATAATCCATACAAGACGCAAGAAAAATATATATTTAAACAACAACTACAAATCAATGACTATTGCATGAAACTACATCATTACACACGCTATACAAATACAACATTTCTTATAAATATGATTACAAGTAGAAGCCCTAAGGTTAACAAATACCAAAACCTTCCCAACATAGTAGTCAACACCAATATTAGGAAAGAAATTTAATAAATGGGCAAACAAGAAGGATGGCCAAAGAAGAGGGAAATACCATTGGAGAAAATGAGTAAAGAGGACCTTTCTTTTCTCTTTCTTGGAGGATAACAATGTCGTCGCTGTTACAACATATAAAAACCATTAGAATAATAAGACATCATCATTAAAATATCATAAACTTTTGGCCACCTTTAGTTCGTTTAAAAAAAAGAAACAAAAGGAAGAAACAACATTAAATGTAGCAAAAATTAACACAGACGCGATAATCAGCTCCTTAGACAGAGAGAAAGAAAAGAGAGAAATAAGGTGCGGGAAACACTTGACCACAGTAACTCCATCGGCGTCCTGAATTACAAACACATATTGTAGTTCATAGCCCCCCTCAATCAAATATTTTCAAACTATTTGTGAAGACGATCATGTCAGTATAATAATTAATGGTATAAATTGTGCATTTCTTTTTTATATAAAAAAGAAGCTATATCCTAGTTTTCTGTTCCTTGAATTTACTTTCTGTTCATTATTTAATTAGATATAAGAACAGAAATATATGATAATGTAAAATGTAACTTTCCTATCATTGCTAAACTAAGTTCTTTGGTATGTCATTGACTGAAATGGACTTCTTCCTGGGGAAGGGGGGATGCAGCTTAAGTTCAATCACTTTCAACAGTACATATAATATACCTCTTCTTATACATTAGATAATAAAAGGAATATGCTTCTAAGGAAACAAGTTGATTAGACAGACAAAGTCCTTTTAGTTTTTTCTCATTTGATATCACATCCTGGTAGTTTTATCTATCACCCTCAAAATCAGCATGTATCTTATCGATCAAACTTAATGAAACATTTTCATCCCCACATTCAAATAAACCATGGTCTGAGCCTTATCGTCAAAGCTCTTGAGCCAGAGCTCCTCTTTTCTCGAATAAAAAAGCATAATAGAAAACTTGAAACAACAAAGTATGTCTTTCATGTACTAGGCAATATCTCAGGCAAACTATGGAGCATGCTTTTAGAATCCACATCTTTCACGAAATCTTTAACATATTTTGCTTGAAAATGCTGGAAGAGCTAATAAAATGGTAATGGATACTGTGAAAGACAGGATGAAGTAAATTAGTATGTAGAGTAAAAAGATTAAAGATTGGCAAAATTTTTGTATAGCTAATTCATCTTGAGACTCCTTCAAGGCTGCTCATAGCCTAAGTGCTCTTAGTTTGTATATATTATCCCAGTGTTATTGGAGCCTAGGATCAAAGAATAATAGCTATCAGCTCCATCTAAAGAGTGAATAACTGCTTCTAATAGATGGTTCCATACTACTGATCGAGGGTATTTACATTGCTAAATCTGGCTATGAATGGATAAGAAGGAAGACACCCAAAGTGGACTAGTTCAAGTTAGTCTGGCACAAATCCAGAATTCCAAAGTGTACATCAGAACAAAAAAGTCACATCTTTGCAAAATCAACCCATAAACCATACCAACTACTTCAAGTTAACAGCATATGACATGAGACCCACCAAAGCAAATTCCCACCTACAAACCAAGTAACCCAGTAATGAAGCCAAAAACACTTTTCTATGCCAATAAGCAAAGTAATCTACAGATCTGACAAGGAGACATACCAAATAGACTTGAGTTTTGCTAGAAACTTATAATCAATTCCACCCACCAAAAATGTCCTCTAGTCACTCAAATAGTAAGGAAATCAGCAAGAAAGATTAAAGATTAACCTAGCCTGAAATGGAAGATAAGTTTAATTAGCCTAGATTGAGATGGAACATAACTATAATTAGCTAGACTGAGAGATACTATGGTGACACAAAGAGCGAGCGAGAGTGATACAGAGAGAGAAAGAGAGAGAGCTCTGGCCTAGATAGCACATGCAGTGACCCATTTTGGTACTTTGCTTGACCTCTTTACTAGAGAAATAGTCGGACCAAGCAATTATGCGCCAGAATACTCAAACCCTAGACTTTTGTGACGTGGTATGAGAACAAGAAGGAGTTGTGCCTAACTGAAGTGAGCAATTTCACTGGAGAAATAGTCAGACTTTAAAGCAATTTCACTGGAAAGGTAGCCAAATTGTGCCTGAGAAACCGAGTCTTTGGTCTGAGAATGAGAGGTAGGGGATGTCTGAAGAAGGCAAAGTGAGTTTTGAAAGTAGATGGGGAGACCGAGTCTTTGGTCTGATTTCTAAGTCCCGCACTTTTTAAATTTTCAGCGGGCAAATTAAATGGGCTGGGCGCGTATATGAAAAATAGGCTATGGTAGCATTTTTTTAAATGCTACCCAAGCCCGCCAATTCCAAACTTCCTCATAATTTAGGTAGCATTTGTCATAATTACCACGAAATAAGTGCCACTGCAACCCTAATTTGTTTCAGTGTGGGATGAAATCGATAAAAGACTAGAGCATTTCGATCGAACCTTTTGATGGTTGTGGTGATTTCACCTTATGGCAACAGCGGGTGAAAAGTGAAAGGACAATTAAGGCCTTGAGGGTGAAGACTTGTAGGCTTGAGAAGATGACGAACGATGAGTAGGTGGCGCTCAGGGAAAAAGCCAAGCCAGAGCAGATGACGATAGAGGGGGAGGATTTGAAAGACACGACAACGAGTACAATATTGTTGCGTCTTCAAATAACATTCTTCGGGGAGTTATGGGCTTAACAAACCCGGTAAATATTTGGCACAAATTGGAGAGCAGGTATAAGTCAAAATTATTGACAAGTAGGTTATACTTGAAGAAATGATTGTTTGGTCTCCAAATGATGGAAGAAGTGCACCTCAATCAACGTCTAGATGAGTTCAACAAGATAAAGATGGAGTTGGATTCTCTTGAGTTAAAGATTGAAAAGGAAGACAAAGCTTTGCTTTTGTTGGCTTCGCTGCCTTCATCTTATGATAATATCGTGACTACTCTTTTGTTTGGAAAAGAGATCTGAGACTTGTTAAGGTGGTTGCTGCTCTGTTTATAAATGAGACTCAGCGGGGAAATAAAAGATTCTCAAATGATGGTTAGGTGGCCATGGTTACAAAAGAGTCCAGTTGGAGATGAGGACGGCCAACAAAAAATAAGGAAGGGTCCCAATGTTCAACTGCGAATAGTCGAAAGTTCAAATGCTACTACTGCGATGAGAAAGGTCACATGAGAAGGATTTGTCCGATGTGAAAGAAGGATCTGAGGGATGAAAAGCCATCCATAGTAAGAGTTACAGAAGCTTTGTACCTAGGTGATGGAGGTGACGTATTTCTAGCAACTACTGAACTTCCAGGAAAGTCAGACTGGATATTAGATTCTGATTGTTCGTTTCACATGTCTTCAGTTAGAGAGCACTTTGATAAGTATCAATCATCTGTAATAGGTACTATCAACATGGCAAATGGTACATAGAGCTAGATTGCTCGGTAGGAACAGTACGGATTCGCATGTTTGATGGGGTAGTGCGGGCAGTAACTAGGGTTAGACATGTGCCAGGTCTAAAAAGAACTCTGATTTCTTTGGGGACTTTGGATTCAAAAGGCTACCAATATTCACCTCAAGGTGGAGGTTGAATGTCTCCAAAGGAGCTATGGTAGTCCCGAAAGGAGAAACATCCAGAGGCATATACATACTTGTAGGAAATGTGCAGACGGGTGGAGCAGTAGAGAGAACTACAAGTGACTTAAGCGAAAGATAAGTAGCAAGGAGGAATGGGTAACGTTGGTTTCTTCGGCTAAAGGTTGCGATGACCTTAGCGGATTGAGCTAGATGAAGCCATCGGCATTGATTTTTATCAAGGTGGACATTGTTGAGTATGATAAAAATCAAAGGAAAGAATGAAAAAAAAGGAAAAGACAAAGGAAGGTAAAAACAGGAAAAGGTTTTGGTAACGTAGGGAATGTTTCAAAACTTTAATTCACGGAATGGTTAAGATAAACATGCATTTATATTCGTGCTAAAAATGTGTCATTTTTAAGGTACTTTTACACTTATTTTATGCTCGTTATAATTTCATTTTTAAGGTTTTTATTTGATTTTATTTTATTTTACAGGTTTTGAATAATTATGGTAAAAATGCAAGAAAAACGATAAAAAAATACCGGGAAATGAAAAAAGGGGCCAAATTAACTCAACCCAATTCCTTAAACCCATTATTTTGAGCCCAAATGAGAGAAAAGGGAAAAAATTAATAAAACCAGAAAATCCCCCACCCTTAAAGTGAGCTGCGTGTGACACTCCTAGTTCCCCCCCTCATTTCTCCTTCTCTCTCCTCTCAGTTCCCAAACCCCTGAAATCAACCTAGGACCCCGACCCCTTTCACTATCTGCTGCATCCTCACCTTTATCTTATCTTCCTCTCTCACTCTTCGAACCAGCACCGGCACCATCACCACAATCGTAATCATCATCCACAACTCACTAGCGCATCACCATTGTTGTCCCCAATCTCGACCATCCACGATACCCACCCAAATCGATGGTGAAGAATTAAAAAGGGCTGGATATAAAATGGAGGAAGCAGCCATTGAAGGAGGAATGAGGTAATTTAGGGTTAGGTTAGGTTTTAGCTATATCTTTTAGGTTTTTAACATAGGGCTGTGAATTCACAGTTTTACTTTTGGTTGTCAATTTCAGTGACTTATCGTTTCAATTTTTCAATTTCGATTTCATTTTTCCTCTCTAGATTTCGCTGGTTTGGTTCAATTTGAGGGTTAGAAGCATTGATTTCTATTATTTGTTACAAGGTATTAAAGTTTTGAGTTGAAGTTTGGAGGCCCTTGATCAGAGTTATTTGATTTGGTTACCCAACTTATGCTTTGTTTTCAGGATCATGGTTTAGCACCATCTCCTTCATCTTCCCATTATCTAGGTTTGGTTATTGCTCTGTTTCTCTGTTTTATGTTGAACCTATGCCATGAAGTTTAGTAGTTTGTTCTCTTTAATTGATCTGAATCTCTATTTCGATTGATTATGCTCTGCCCTATTTCGGTTCTGTGTTCTTAGCAGGTAGAAGGGTTCAATTCAGCCTCCTACTTCGGTGAGCATTCTGAGGTAGTTAGCTCATTTGTTTTGTCTGTTTGTGTTGATTTAGGTTTTGATTGGGAATGGATTGTGCTAGTTTTGCTGTTGGTTAGATCAGTACTTTGCTTCGACTCTTCTCTGCTGAGTCAGTTGAGTGCATCATTAACGGTTAGTACATGGTTGAACTTATTTGGATTCATGATGCCTTGTTCATACTCAATCTTTTCCCGTATGCCCTGTTTTTAACTCCTTCGTGTTGGCTTTAAGTTGTTATACTCTGATTAGTTCATGTTGGAATGATGGGCTTAAGAATTGGTTGTTGATTCATATCGAAACTAAGAATGCAAATAGCTTTTGCCTTTCATAGATTCTATTAAGTTAGATTTGATCAACCTTCTTTCTTTTGCTGGCTGTTTGATATAGATTTGTTTTGGGTTGCTGTTTTCATTAAGTTAGATTTCATTAAATATGTGTTATTAGCTTTAAGATAACTAATGATTAGATAAGCTCTTTTTCATGACCTTAATCTCTTCTATCATCCCTGTGGAGACGACCCTTAAGCACTACAGCAAGAGCTATATGCTTACGGCCCTTCATATTTACGCTCAAAATTAACCAACCAGCTTTTGGCGCAGTTGCCGGGGATGACGGCATAAGATTTGATCATATTTTCATTTCTTAGCTGTTTTCTTATTAGTTGCATATGTTACATCTTACTTTGTTCATTTCATTAAGTTGTTACTCAGCTTAGTTCATTTCTCGAAAATTTTCAAAAATCTAAAAGAATTAAAGAAGTTATAATCCAAAATAAATTAGAAAAACTTCAAAATCACTAAAAAAAGGGTAAAGCTTAAAATTGAAAAAAAATAAGAAAAATTTGAAAACCATAAAAAAAAAAATTTGAAAATCCAAAAACCCACAAAACAATTACAAAAATTTAAAAATCACTAAAAATTGAAAAATTCTAAAAACTTTAAAAACGAAATGCTAGTTTTTCATTTCCCGCAATTTGAGCATGAACCTTTCTGGCATTATCTTTCAAGACTTAATGAATATCGTGCACGACTGAATCATGATTTTGAAAAATGGGAAATTTGTGAGGCAATTGCTGTGGGTCTAAGTGTTGAGTCAAGGAGTTATATTGAATCAATTTGTCCTGGAGGTTTCATAGAATTATTATCCAAAACTCAAAAAAAAGTTTGGGATTTCTTTGAAAAATTAGCTTGGGAAACCTATGCGTTTAAACAAGCTAATAAGGCTTTTAAATACCCAACTCATGGCGAGTATGATTTTTAGGCTGATTCTTACCCTTCAGACCACTTTGTGAATTCATATGACCCATCTTAATTTTATGTGCCTCTCATTTTGTGCGATTATTGTGAATCTCTTAATCATGATGCTTATACTTATACTTTTCATATTTATATTGATGCTATGTGTGCAAGTTTTGAAAAGAAGATTAATGAATTGACTTATCAAATGGTAGAGACAATGAAAAAGAGAATTTCTGAATACTCTCAATAATAGGGAGACCTATAGTGAGATTGATTCTAGTTTAGTACCTCTTAAACCTGACATTAGTCTCTATGATGATTTTGAACTCTTTTATTCTGCTAGGCCTGATTTGAATGAACACATGTGTTTGTGTTGAGTTCGTGAGTATACAACCACAAGAGGGGGGTGAATTGTGGTGTCTGATTTTCGCATTGTAAATAACAAACACCCTCACAGAGGTTGTTCTCAAATGACAAACACCCTGATAGCTTGTTTGCGCGGGGTGTTCTCAAATATTGCAGATGCGAAAATCACCAAGATAAATGCGGAAAATAAAGCACACACAATTTTTACGTGGAAAACTCCTCTAGCCCAACTAAGGTGTGAAAAACCACGACCTACCTCGTGTAGGATTTAACCACTTTCACTAACGGCCTTCACACGTTACAAATGTAACACACCTTGTTACAACTTGCAACCACGTAACCTTCTTCCCAAAGACAGGTTACACCACGTCCAACCTTCGCAAGATTAGACACGTCCAAGTCCACACGACTAGGACACACTCACTTACTTTTCTGATCCAAGATCAGGGTTACAAACACCTTACAGGGGGTGCTTCTCACTAAGCAGATGTAAGGTACAATGAAGATCCTATTATGCCAATGGTTTGAAAACTCAAATCAAACACAGCTTGTCACGGTTTTGCTTTTCAGAATGAAGCTCAAGAATTTTAATGTGAAAACCGAGTTTCCTGATTTTTTCCAGATTTTTCAGAAAGCTGTGTTGCTTCTCTTTTTCAGTCTGAGTTTTTTCTATCTGCTTCTTGGCTTCTCTATGGGAGAGAAAAGCTGCGGTTTTTAAACACAAGGTCCAACGGTCAAAAACCAAAGAATCAGCTAAGTATGGAAAATGATTTGCAAACAAAATATATTCTCCAACGGCTAATGATGAATTTATCCCAAAATATAAGGGATTTTGTTATCTTAAAAGATAACCCTTATCTTCCCATAGCCGTGAAGAGGTTTAAAGAGATTTTCAGCTTTTACCAAATCCGAAAATATAGTCATAGGAATCTTTTGATTTGGCAAATCTCCCAAACCTATTTTCGCAAATCTCCATAATATTTTCAAGAACTATCCTCTCCAGAAAAATAGCAATTTTGAAATTCAAAGAAAGTATTCTGGAGATCTTGGCCAACCAAAATGAATTTTCAAAAATAATCGGGTATGGCCACTGCAGTTCAGAAACACCCTAGGCACCCTGTTTGCAGGGTTGTTCGCAACTGGTGTTCTGAAGTACTTTAGCGCAAATACCGATTCAAGAGGTGTTTAAAATGATGTTTTCAATATTGGCATATTAACAAGAGTCTAATTAAATAAAACCTATATACCCAAGACTTCTTGTTTTGAACCAGTCATCTTGTCCGAGATTTGTAGAGCTGCTGTGAACACCAAGGCCACCTTGTTTGCTGGGGTTGTTCTTTGCATTGCTAGAGTTCAGGAACACGCTTTACAATCAACTGTCGAGATGGTGTTCTTGACTTAATATGGAATCACCAAGTAAAACCTGTCTAGAAGACTTGTTCTCACATGTAGCAAACCAGTTAATACAATAAAGATCACAAACACCCGTTAGGCCTGTTTGGAGATCATGTTCGGAGCAACATTACTTGGACAAATTTTTACACTTGGATTTGTTATCATCAAAACTAAATATAATCAACAAATTCCCCCTTTTTGATGATGACAAACCAAGTGACCATATTGACAAAATTTAAACACGCTTAACAACGTTTAATGCTGATAGGGATCTGCTGATAGGGATCCTCTAGGTGCTAGGTCATATCTGGGATCCTCTAGGTGCTAGGTCATATCTGGGATCCTCTAGGTGCTAGGTCATATCTGTCCATATGGTCTTATTCCCCCTTTTGGCATCATTAAAAAGCATAAGCAACAGTAGTAATGCAAGAAAAGCAATATAGAGCATAAGGTGCAGGTAGCATTAATAAAGGGATATTGCATTAAAAACATTACAATGCCAAAAACTAAGATAAGAGGAAACAAGAGAACAGCCTAGAGAATCAGGGAGCAGGGGGTGGTTTCGTTTGCAGAGGAGGGATGCTAGGGGCTAGAGTGGAGAGAAGTGCAAGCAAATCTTCATGGCGTTTGGCCGAGAGAGCTCGTTCCTCAGCAAGAGCAGCCTTGATAGCTGAGAGCTCATCCTTGAGGCGGGCATTGTCCTCAAGAACAGCCTCAACCTTGACGGAAGGTTGCCCAGAAACAGGTGGTCGAGGTGGTCGACGACCCTGTTTGGAGACTGACCCTTCGCCAACCTCATAGCCACACCCTAGCAGAGTGTCAATCCCAATCTCATCAATGATTTGGGCTGCCACTCTTCGTGTGAGCACTATCCCAAAGTGCTCAAGCACCCTTGTCAACAGAAACCCATAGCCAAGATCATGTACCCGGGTGGTGTTCGCAATTCGCTCTATGCGGCGAATCATGATTGCAGGGAGGTTTACTGGTTCCTCCCGATCCAGTAGGTCCACCAGACATTGATCGAAGGCATCTACTGAGTTTCGCCCTTGACCTCGCGGTATTATGTTCTTGATGGTGAACATAAACAGTAGTTGGTGCAGGGAGGTCATTTCACCCTTCTTAACCGAGAGGGGTGTTCTCAGGCCCTGTTTTTGACTAAGGCGTTTGGACACCTCTAAGAGCCTGGCTGTTTCCAGGGCAGTTTTGTCTTCCCTCACATACACAGCAAATCCATGAGAATGGATGCCCAGAATGTCACCAAGGGTGGCTGCATCAAAGGAGAAGTGACACTCATTGACCGCACTTGTCACCACCCCATTTGTGACAGAGCAGTTGGCATAGAACTCAGCCAACTCAGGCACAGAACACCCTTGCTGGGGGTTTGCAAACAACTCAAGCCAGCCTTGGGCTCGAAGCTTGTTCAAGAACACCCCCAGACCATGTTCCTCGAAAAAGGCTTACATTCACTACCTTCCCCCTGACGACATTGCGCTTCAGCAACTGCGTATGTTTGTCAGACATAGGAGAGGGAGTGAACTGCTTTGGGCGTTTAAGGACAGGAACAGAGGTGGTAGTTTCTGGTAGGGGGGCTGTTCTGGGCTTTCGCTTGAGGGGTGTTTTGGCAGGAGAGGGCTTCACAGCAGGTTTATTAGTTGGTTTTGGAGGAGATTGTTCTTCAGAGGACTCGGAAAACACCGGTGTCCCCTGTTTGAAGGTGGTGTTCTCAGAGTCAGAACTCGAGAACCCTTCAGAAGAAGAAGAAATCTCCTCGATGATAGGAGCAGAGGGTTTGGAGGGACGATGAGAGGATTGAAACGCTAGCCTTGCAGATTTTCGAGAGGGCTTAGAGGATTGAGGAGAAGAGGGAGTTTGAGAGGGTTGAGACCTTGGTTGTGGCCTTGTTCTTGGCGTTCTGCTACGCCTAGCCACGATTTTCACCCTCTTCCTTTTCTCTCCAGTTTGAAAGTCTGGAGTGGAGATTTCAGCCTCAGGGAGAGAATTCTTCTCTAGACTCTCCTCTGACGACTCATTCGACTTCCCTTGGAAGTCGACATGCAGATCCTCCACAAACACACCTTCGACAGAGGCAGCCCCTGTTTCTGTCACGGTGTCAGAGAACAACCCAGAAGAACAGGGCTCAAAATTAAACCCTTCAGGGGTTTCCAAGAATTGTTCTTGAGACCCCGACTTTATTCCCTCTGACTCAACTAAAATGGGACAAGCAATTGCCCCTACGAGGAACACCAATTCCCTTCCACATTCAAAGGGAATATCATCCATCCCCATTCCCACTGATTTTAGGGACAAGCGATTCAGGAACTTGAAAGGCTTGTAAAGAATTGGGCGAGGGGGAGCAGGGATTGAGGCTGCAAGAACGAGGGCTTTTGATTGAGAAGAGTTGTTGGAAGCCATTGTTGCTAGAAGAGAGAGATTAGGGTTTAAGGTGTTTGCAGGATGTTCGGTTTTTGCTTGAGGGCGAGATGAACGATAGTACTGAGAGCAGGGCATATAAAGAGAGAGAGAGAGAGAGAGAGCAGCCGAATCTTTGAGAAGATTTCTTGATTTGCAACGGGTAGGAGCATTAACATCTTGTGCCTTGGGAAGGAAAGAAAACACACCGAGCAACCAAGGGGCGTACCTGTTCTCTTTATTATGCCTGTTCTTTGCCGTCTGATCTGATTCGACTGACTGCCATTAAGACGGATCCAGTACATCCCCTTATGTTGTACTAAGTAGATAAGAGACAAAAAAAAAAAAAAGCACGCAATTCGGGTGTATGCAATCACATCCGTTATTAATAAAATTTGCAAACAGGGAGAGAGAACAGGGTGTAAAGGTTGATCATACCAAACCTAGTTCATGTTCTGGAAATAGGTATCTCAGGGTGTTCTCACCAACCCTAGTTCCAGTCTATTTCTTTCAAAATGATCTATAGCAAGTGCCTTAGTGAATATATCAGCAATTTGATTTTCCGTTGAGCAAAAATTCATAGAGATTAAACCCTTTTCAACATTATCTCTCAAGAAATGATGTCGAATGTCAATATGCTTTGTTCTTTTATGTTGACATGGATTTTTGGCAATGTTAATTGCACTTGTGTTATCACAAAAAATAGGAATGCATCCAATGTCAACACAAAAGTCCTTAAGCTGTTGCCTTATCCACAACAGTTGAGCACAACATGAAGCTGCTGCAACATATTCAGCTTCTGCTGTGGACATGGCAACTGAATGTTGCTTCTTGGTAGCCCAAGATACCAAACAAGGTCCAAGAAAGTGAGCCATACCTGAGGTACTCTTTCTATCAACTAGGAATCCAGCATAGTCAGCGTCAGCATATCCAACAAGATCAAAATTGCAACCTTTAGGATACCATAAAGCTAAATTGGGTGTATGTTTCAAATACCTTAGTATCCGTTTAACAGCCTTAAGATGAGTTTCCTTAGGGTTAGACTGAAAACGGGCACATAAACCAACACTAAAAACAATATCAGGTCTACTAGCGGTTAGGTATAAGAGTGACCCAATCATACCCCTATAGAGTTTCTCCTCAACTGAGGGACTCCCATCATCCATAACCAACTTGGTTGAAGGAGAAATAGGAGTGTCTATGGATTTGGCTGACTCCATCCCAAAACACTTAAGTAACTCCTTGATATACTTTTGCTGATGGATCATGGTGCCATTTGGAGTTTGCTTGATTTGTAAGCCTAAGAAAAAATTAAGCTCACCCATCATGCTCATCTCAAACTCACTCCTCATTATATTTGAAAATTCATTGCATAAATCATGATGAGTTGCACCAAATATAATGTCATCAACATATATTTGGACAATCAAAAAATGTTCCCCCTTAGATTTTAGAAACAAGGTATTGTCTACCTTGCCTCTTCTAAAATCATTTTCAAGTAAAAAACTTGACAACCGTTCATACCAAGCTCTTGGAGCTTGTTTTAAACCATAAAGTGCCTTGTCAAGTTTAAAAACATGATTTGGAAAATCACCATTTTCAAAACCAGGGGGTTGTTTGACATACACCTCTTCTTTAAGGTATCCGTTTAGGAATGCACTTTTAACATCCATTTGATATAGCTTGATTTCCATATGAGCTGCAAAGGCTATTAAGATTCGAATAGCCTCAATTCTAGCAACTGGTGCAAAGGTTTTTTCATAGTCGATCCCTTCTTCTTGTTTGTATCCTTGTACAACCAGCCGTGCCTTGTTCCTAGTGACTGTTCCTGACTCATCCAGTTTGTTTCGGAACACCCACTTGGTTCCAATGATTGTTCTCTCTGCAGGTTTAGGTACAAGGTGCCATACTTTGTTTCTCTCAAATTGATGAAGCTCTTCTTGCGTAGCCGTGATCCAATCTGAATTTGCGAGAGCTTCATTCACACTTTTTGGCTCAATGTTAGAAAGAAAAGCATAGAAAGCACAAAAATTCTTTAGTTTAGATCTAGTTTGCACTCCAGTATTAATATCTGACAAGATTTGATCAAGAGGGTGCGAACTATGGTGCTTCCATGGTCGTGGAGTAAGAGGATCCACAGACCCATGCTCTACTCTAGTCGTAACATAATGCTTACGATCATCTCCCGAGCCTGTTTCTGCACATGTTTGTAAGTCTATTCCTGAAGAACACGGTTCCGAACAGGGTTCAGCGGTGTTTTCCCTGTTTGGTGTTCACCTTGCCTGCTGTTCTGAGGAACACCTTCAGGAGTTGTTTTCTCCATGGTGTTCTTACCTCGTTTATCTTGGAGCAACACTTCTTTTCGAACAAGACCTAATTCAAGTTCATCTTCCTGTGCATCATTCTCACTCAACACGTTAGATTCATTAAAAAGCACATGCACACTTTCCTCAACACACAAGGTTCTTTTGTTAAAGACTTTGTATGCCTTGCTGTGAGAAGAATAGCCAAGGAATATTGCCTCATCACTCCTAGGGTCAAATTTTCCTAAGGCATCCTTCCCATTATTATGCACAAAACACCTACAACCAAATGTCCTTAGGTGCGTAATATTGGGTTTTCTGCCCTTGAAAAGTTCATAAGGAGTTTTGCTCAAAATGGGTCTGATCATGCATCTATTTATAATGTAACATGAGGTGTTCAATGCTTCTGCCCAGAAATACCTAGGAAGACCACTAGCTATAAGCATTGTTCTGGTCATGTCTTCCAGGGTTCGATTTTTGCGCTCAACCACCCCATTTTGTTGGGGTGTTCTTGGGGCTGAGAAGTTATGATCAACACCATGTTCATTACAATAGTTAATAAAACTTGCATTTTCAAACTCAGTTCCATGATCAGATCTCAAGCTAATTAAAGAGTGTCCTACTCTCTTTTCAACCTTTTTGAGAAAGGCAATAAAATTCTCAAAGGTTTCATCTTTGGATGCCAAAAACAAGGTCCAAGTAAATCGAGAGTAATCATCCACTACAACAAGCACATACTTTTTCCCACCTCTACTGGTTACCGTCATGGGACCACACAAATCAATGTGTAATAATTCTAGAGGTCGAGTAGTGCTTACACATTTTTTCGATTTAAAAGAAGATCTGACTTGTTTGCCTTTTGCACAAGCTTCACATACCTTGTCATCATTAAATTTGATGGAAGGTAGTCCAATAACTAGGTCTTTTGAAACAAGTTTGTTTAACAAGGATAAGCTTGCATGACCTAGTCTCTTGTGCCATAGCATTATATCATCATTTAATGCATTTAAACAAGTCAGATTATTTTGGGGAAGAGTGGAAATACAAACTTTATAAACATTTTGACATCGCTTCCCCCTCAACACAACATCTCCTGTGTCGTCATTCACAACCAAGCAACGTGTTTTTGAAAACAGTACTAGGTTGTTCTTGTCACACAGTTGGGACACACTTAGCAAATTGTGCTTTAACCCATCAACTAAGTGCACATTATCAATTAAGTGGGAGAGAGTTTTACCAATATTACCTATACCGACAATTGTCCCAGACTTGCCGTTTCCAAATGCTACACTCCCACCATTCAGAGCTGTAAGTGAGAGAAAGTTTGATCTTTCACCAGTCATGTGCCGTGTACACCCACTATCAACAAACCACAACTGCCTGTTTCCAAGGGTGTTAGTGGGGTTGTTCGTAAGGTTGTTCTCTCTCACTTCAGCCTGCAAAACAAATCACGGGTTAGTTTTGGGAACCCAGATCCACTTGGGTCCCATTCTTTTAGACATGTAAAGCTCATCTTTTCTAATCCAGATTTGTTTCACATACCTTTCATTCTTTTCATTGGCATGTTTTCTTAAAGGGCAAGTGTATCTATAATGACCCGTTTTGCCACAATGAAAGCAAACAATGTTTTCAGGTAATCCCACATACTTTCTGTGAATTGGGTAGACTGTTCGTTTAGGCTTATACCCAAGTCCCTTTTTGTTTCGACTGTGGTGAGTGTTTAACCAATCAAGGGGTTGTGAGGACTCGTTCCAGCGCTTGGTTGTGGTAAGCTCGTTTTCCAGTTTTTCTATATCAGCATGCAAACCTTTGTTCTCCCTGAGCAAGGACTCAACCATTTCTTCTACCTCAAAGAGTTTTTCCTCCATTCGAGAATAATCTCCTTCTTTTATAAAGAGGTTTTCTTTGAGCAAGTTAATATTCTCATGTAAACCGAGGTTTTCATTTTTAAGAATTTCATTTTTAAGTTCTAGGTCACGAACTTCTCTTTTTAGATCAGCACAAGTGTCTATCAAATTATGTAGAAGTTCTTCTAAAGTAGCTTTGTTAAGACCATGTACCTTGCTCTTGAGATCTGAGAGGCTGATTGTTGATTCATCATCTGAATCTGAATCACTTTGTGTCATAAGTGCTACGACCCCTTCTTCAGCTTCAGATTCTCCTTCATCCTCAGAGGAATCTCCCCAAGCAGCCAGCATAGCTTTCGAGAATCGCTTGCCCAGATTGTTTACAGGGTGTTTTCGAACCTGTTTTCGAGGGTGTTCGGGCGTCTGATCTTCTCGAAGCAGAGGGCAATTTTTGACTAAGTGATCTGGTTTGCCGCACTTGAAACACCCTGTGAGCTGTTCTTTGGAGGTGTTTCTGGACTTGCTGAAGTCTTTTTTTTTTGTTGTTTTCCTTGACCTTTTTGAAGAATTTCTTGAATTTTCTGGACATTAGGGCCATTTCTTCATCTTCAAGGTCAGAGTCAGTGTCCTCATGTGCTTTCAAGGCAAGCCCATGATCCTTCTTTTGCTCCTCTCTTTGCTGTGAGTTCTTTCGGAGTTCATAGGTCTAGAGATTACCAATCAACTCATCGAGGGTGATCTTGTTCATGTCTTTAGCCTCTCGGATGGCTGTTACTTTGGCCTCCCACGTGCGAGGTAAAATTCTGAGGATTTTCCTCACCAACCCTTCAGTGGTGAAAGATCTTCCTAGGGATTTTAACTCGTTCGTGATGTGGGTGAACCGCGTATACATGTCCATCACAGTTTCATGATCACCCATATCAAACAACTCATATTGTCGCATAAGTAGCTCAATTCTAGATTGTTTAACTTGACTCGTACCTTCATGAGCAACTTGCAGAGCATTCCAGATAGCTTGGGCTGATTCACACTCAGAGATGCGAGTGTATTCATCGGGTCCTAGGCCAAAATATAGAAGCTTTTTGGCCTTGGCATTTTTCTCCATTTTCTTGTAGTCCTCGGCATCAAACTCTATGGATTCCTTGGGAACCTTCTTACCATCTTCAAGCACCTTGGTGGGAACAAGGGGCCCGTTCTTGATGAGCATCCATAATTCATAATCTTCTGCCTGAATATAGTTCCCCATCCTATTCTTCCACCAACTATAATGTTGGCCGTTGAAATAGGGTGGACGAGTAATGGATTGCCCTTCAAGAATTCCTTGTGGGGTACTCATCTTCAGAATCTCTCAAGGTGTTAACCTTTTGTAAGAGAACCTGCTCTGATACCACTTGTTGAGTTCGTGAGTATACAACCACAAGAGGGGGGTGAATTGTGGTGTCTGATTTTCGCGTTGTAAATAACAAACACCCTCACAGAGGTTGTTCTCAAATGACAAACACCCTGATAGCTTGTTTGCACGGGGTGTTCTCAAATATTGCAGATGCGAAAATCACCAAGATAAATGCGGAAAATAAAGCACACACAATTTTTTACGTGGAAAACACCTCTAGCCCAACTGAGGTGTGAAAAACCACGACCTACCTCGTGTAGGATTTAACCACTTTCACTAATGGGCTTCACACGTTACAAATGTAACACACCTTGTTACAACTTGCAATCACGTAACCTTCTTCCCAAAGACAGGTTACACCACGTCCAACCTTCGCAAGATTAGACACGTCCAAGTCCACACGACTAGGACACACTCACTTTTCTGATCCAAGATCAGGGTTACAAACACCTTACAGGGGGTGCTTCTCACTAAGCAGATGTAAGGTACAATGAAGATCCTATTATGCCAATGGTTTGAAAACTCAAATTAAACACAGCTTGTCACAGTTTTGCTTTTCAGAATGAAGCTCAAGAATTTTAATGTGAAAACCAAGTTTCCTGATTTTTTCCAGATTTTTCAGAAAGCTGTGTTGCTTCTCTTTTTCAGTCTGAGTTTTTTCTATCTGCTTCTTGGCTTCTATATGGGAGAGAAAAGCTGCGATTTTTAAACACAAGGTCCAACGGTTAAAAACCAAAGAATCAGCTAAGTATGGAAAATGATTTGCAAACAAAATATATTCTCTAACGACTAATGATAAATTTATCCCAAAATATAAGGGATTTTGTTATCTTAAAAGATAACCCTTATCTTCCCATAGCCGTGAAGAGGTTTAAAGAGATTTTCAGCTTTTACCAAATCCGAAAATATAGTCATAGGAATCTTTTGATTTGGCAAATCTCTCAAACCTATTTTCGCAAATCTCCATAATATTTTCAAGAACTATCCTCTCCAGAAAAATAGCAATTTTGAAATCAAAGAATGTATTCTGGAGATCTTGGCCAACCAAAATGAATTTTCAAAAATAATCGGGTATGGCCACTGCAGTTCAGAAACACCCTAGGCACCCTGTTTGCAGGGTTGTTCGCAACTGGTGTTCTGAAGTACTTTAGCGCA
The DNA here is from genome assembly GCA_029747015.1 of Carnegiea gigantea. NCBI lineage: Eukaryota > Viridiplantae > Streptophyta > Magnoliopsida > Caryophyllales > Cactaceae > Carnegiea > Carnegiea gigantea. The sequence continues at coordinate 26,668 of JAKOGI010003872.1, forward strand.
AATACCGATTCAAGAGGTGTTTAAAATGATGTTTTCAATATTGGCATATTAACAAGAGTCTAATTAAATAAAACCTATATACCCAAGACTTCTTGTTTTGAACCAGTCATCTTGTCCGAGATTTGTAGAGCTGCTGTGAACACCAAGGCCACCTTGTTTGCTGGGGTTGTTCTTTGCATTGCTAGAGTTCAGGAACACGCTTTACAATCAACTGTCGAGATGGTGTTCTTGACTTAATATGGAATCACCAAGTAAAACCTGTCTAGAAGACTTGTTCTCACATGTAGCAAACCAGTTAATACAATAAAGATCACAAACACCAGTTAGGCCTGTTTGGAGATCGTGTTCGGAGCAACATTACTTGGACAAATTTTTACACTTGGATTTGTTATCATCAAAACTAAATATAATCAACAGTTTGCCTAATCTAGAATAAGAGAGTGACCTCTCTATATCTCTATCAACAGACGTTGCACTCTGCACTAGCTCACCCAAAGATGTCACTGAAGATATCTTAGTTTATATCGACCTAGCCACCACTCTGAACGACTTCTGTGAATTTGAGGTAGGTGAACAATCTGACCTTATTAGTGAGTTAGATATCAGCATTACCCCTGAAGTTGAGCCTCATGATATAGATGACTCGAAAGCTATTTCACAGTAGCTACATGATGAGGTAACTGAACCCACTATTTTGGACTTTGATGATGACGCTCTTTATATGGAATATGAATCTTTTTCATGCAGGTTTGATGTTACTGAAGGTCTTGATTTGGGTTTTCATGTTGAATATGAAGCATTCCCTTTGATTCCATCATTCCTGACCTTCTATTTAAATTAGATGACAATATTCTGCATATAGAATATGAATGTGTTTCTGGGTTTGATGTCGATATGGGTTTGAATGAGGATTTCTGTGCTGAATACGAATCATTTTCTATTGATCCTTTCCAAGCTGACCTCCTTCTTAAATATTACAATTTTTCCCTTCCCCCTCTTTTTTCTTCTTTAGACCCTCCTAAGTCTACTTTTGTAGGGCCTGAGACTTTTGTGCTTGATACTCGTTGTTTAGATCAGACTCTTAATGACAACGGTACAAATAGAGTCAAGGATCACTTTAAAATACAGGACTTGACTTCAGGCCATCATTTGAGCTCTGATTTTCATATTTCATTTGATTGGCCTAGTTTTGGTCCTCTCCCCTCCCGTTTTAGAGATGTGAGATTTCATTTAGATCATTCATATCACTTTAGATGGTTTATGCATTCATGTAGTCATATCTTCATTAAACCATTGACTTATGCATCTGATTTTACATTTACACATCTCTCTTCTGATTGGGCTATGAGCTTTGATAAGCTTAAAAGTGCATTGAGTTGCATTGAATTTATGCATCTTATTTGGGTTGCAATTCCTGTTTCTTACTATTTGCATTTCTGTGAGGATTGTGCTTGTATGTTTGATAAGCTACTATGAGCGTTGATTGGTTTTGAAATGAGTAGCTGCTTGTAAGTTGTGATGGAGCGGCTAATGCTCCACAAGCCTCATATTGCATAATCTTCGTGAGGCATAGTTTGGGTACAACCTGTATCCAACATGGTATGATCGTTCCACCCTTTTTATCTTTTTCCTTTAGATGGTTTATGCATTCATGTAGTCATATCTTCATTAAACCATTGACTTGTGCATCTGATTTTACATTTACACTACACGTCTCTCTTGTGATTGGGCTAGGAGCTTTGAGAAGCTCAAAAGAGCATTGAGTTGCACTGAATTTATGCATCTTATTTGGGTTACAATTCCTATTTTTCACTATTTGCATTTCAGCGAGGATTGTGCCCGTATGTTTGATAAGCTACTATGAGCGTTGGTTGGTTTTGAAATGAGTAGCTGCTTGTAAGTTGTGATGGAGCGGCTGATGCTCCACAAGCCTCATATTGCATAATCTTCGTAAGGCATAGTTTAGGTACATCCTGTATCCAGTCTGGTATGATCGTTCCACCCTTTTTCTCCTTTTCCTTTCTTTTCTTTCTTTTTTTGTACATAGTTGTGAATATTTAGGACTGTGAATATACGGGTGATCAATCTTGAGGAGCAATTTGGGACATGTTGAGCCATGTGGGCTATGATCACCCTTAATTGTTTTCCAATTTTGTGAATACTTGTTGGTTGTAGATATCTAGGGTTGTTTTTATGCTTCACTTTGCTTTGTTGCTTTAGTTTGGTGAGTTTTGGTTTTTCTTTGGTTTCGTTTTTGATTGATAGTTTATGTTTGTTTCCTTTTTGGTGTTTTAGTGTTTTGGTTTTTGTTTCGTATTTACCTTTTCTTACTTTTGTATTTTGTTTTGTTTTAGGTTTCTTTTGATTTAGGTTGATGTTTAGTAGGTCCTTTGTTGTGGTCTATTTTTGTTTAGTTTCGTTTAGTTTTGATTTTGTTTTTGGTTTTGGCTTTGTTCTTATTTTAGAATTCGTTTTTGGTTTTGGGTTTTTTCTTATTTTAGATTTGGTTTTTAGTTTTGGCTTTCTTTTCTAATTTTGTTTTCTTGGTTTTTGTAAATATATGTGTTTCCTTTGGTTTTAGTTTTGATTTTCATTTTGATTTAGGTGATTTTGTGTTTGGTTTTGATTTTGATTTTGGTCATGTCCTAGTTTTTATATATTTGTGCTTTAGTGTGCTTTTATGGTTGTATAGCTTATGTGCTTGCTTTTTAGCAGCTTAGTTCCCATAATGAGGACATTGTGAAGTTTCGGTGTGGGGGTGAGGTGCCCAAATTTTTGAAAAATCCAAAAAGATTTTGGTTTTGTTTTTTGAAATGTTTGTACTATTCTGATTAGCTTGATTCCCCTGTGCTTTGGTTATTAGCTTATATATAAGTAAGATGTGCATGATAGGTGTCCAACCTCAATATGATATTCTAAGCCCTAATTCTAACTCCAGATGTTCAGTATAGATGGTGTAATCCAATCCTTGTTTATTCCTTCATCATTATCTTTAGGTCTTAGGTTTCCATGAATGATTCTCCCACTAGCTTGTGAGACGATTACTCTGAAAAAAACTGAAAAAAAAGTGTATTGTGAATAAAGAAGAAGACAAAAAGAAAAAGAGTTGAAATAAAATTTGGAACGGCAAATATCCCTTTGAGTCATGCACTATTTACCCTTTGAGGCAATATTGCTACTGGAAAAGCTTGCTTCTAATGTTAGTATGATAATAATGTAGTTGTGTCAGCCAAGTGGGATTGAGTCTAATTCTAGTAAATCTAAGCCCTGGAATTATGATACACTTACACACGAGCACCGGGATGGATTCAGAATTTTAATGTTCAATGGGGTGAAAATTTGGTGCTCTAATGTCATTTACGGGGTAGAGGGCTTTGAAGTACATTTTGTATATATGCAGGTCAATAACTTGGTTACATGAGTGATTTAGTTAATTAGAATGTGTACATATCTTTCCCTAATTTTGTATATATTAGTTTTCAGGAAAAAAAAAACCAAAAAGATTTTGTTTTATTTTTGAAATAATTTTGGTGGGTAGTTCACCTGAAAACCCTCACAAGACCTCACTCGTCCACTTGGGAGACCGAGGGGTTTAAAGGGCTTGTTCCATACGCTAAATGCAACCGTGATTTCTACGACAGTGAGTTAGGATTTTCTTTCTCTTATTTTTCATTTTCTTTTAGTTAGTTTAGTTTTTTTTTTTTACTCGAGGACGAGCAAAATCTTGGTGTGGGGATATTTTTTCATACCAAAAATGTGCCATTTTAAAGGTACTTTTACACCTGTTTTATGCTCCTTATAATCGCATTTTTAGGGTTTTTATTTGATTTCATTTTGCTTTGTAGGTTTTGAATAATTACGGCAAAAATGTGAGAAAAACAATAAAAAATGCCAGGAAATGAAAAAAGGGGCCAAATTGACCCGACTCAATTCCTTAAACCCATTATTTTGAGCCCAAAGTGAGAGAAAAGGAAAAAAAAATAATAAAACCAGAAAATCCCGCGCCCTTACGTGAGCTGCACGTGACACTCCTAATTCCTCTCTCATTTCTCCTTCTCTCTCCTCTCGGTTCCCAAACCCCTGAAATCAACCTAGAACCCCAACCCCTTGCACTATCTGCTGTATCCTAACCTTCATCTCATCTTCCTCTCTCACTCTTCGAACCAGCACCATCACCACAATTGCCATCATCATCCACAACTCGCCAGCGCATCACTATTGTTGTCCCCAATCTCGATCATCCACAACACCTAGCCTAATCAATAGTGAAGAATTGAAAAGGACTGGGCATAAAATGAAGGAAACGGCCTTGAAGGAGGAATGAGGTAATTTAGGGTTTAGGCTAGGTTTTAGTTACGTTTTTCAGGTTTTTAATTTAGGGTTGTGAATTAACAGTTTTAGTTTTAGTTGTCAATTTTAGTGACTTATCGTTTTAATTTTGCAAGTTCGATTTTGTTTTTCCTCTCGCTTTTGTTGTTTTGATTTAATTTAAGGGTTAGAAGCATCGATTTCTGTTATTTGGTACAAGATCTTGAACTTTTGAGTTGAAGGTTGGAGGTTCTTGATCGGAGTCAGTCGGTTTGGTTGCCCAACTTATGCTTTGTTTTCAGGATCGTGGTTTAGCGCCATCTCTGTTGTCTTCCATTATCTAGGTTTGGTTATTGCTCTGTTTCTCTATTTTGTGTTGAACCTATGCCCTAAAGTTTAGTAGCTCGCTCTCTTTAATTGATCTGAATCTCTATTTCGATTGATTATGCTCCTCCCTGTTTTGGTTCTGTGTTCTTAGTGGGTAGAAGGGTTCTATTTAGCCTCCTACTTTGGTGAGCATTCTGAGGTAGTTAGTTCACTTGTTTCGTCTATTTGTATTGATTTATGTTTTGATTGGGAATAGATTGTGCTACTTTTGCTGTTGCTCAGATCAGTACTTTGCTTCTGCTCTTCTCTGCTAAGTCAGTTGAGTGCATCATTAATGGATAGTATATGGTTGAACTTATTTGGGTTCATGATGGCTTGTTCATACTCAATCTTTCCCCTTATGCCCTGTTTTTAACTCCTCTATGTTAGCTTTAAGTTGCTATGCTCTGACTAGTTCATGTTGGATTGATGGGCCTAAGAATTGGTTGTTGATTCATATCAAAACTGAGAATGCAAATAGCTTTGGCCTTTCATAGATTCCATTAAGTTAGATTTGATCCACTTCCTTTCTTTTGCTGGCTGTTTGATATAAATTTGTTTTGGGTTCCTGTTTTCATTAAGTTAGATTTCATTAAGTATGTGTTATTAGCTTTAAGATAACTAATGATTAGATAAGCTCTTTTTCGTGATCTTAATCTCTTCCATCGTCCCTATGGAGATGACGCTCAAGTACTACAGTAAGAGCTGTACGCTTACGGCCCTTTTTGTTTACACTCAAAATTAACCAACAATTTACGCGTGGAATTTTCTTTGGCAGCAAATGTTCCTAAATTCATATAAATAAGAGTATTGTTTTCAGTTGGAAGAACACATACAAAGGAGCTAGACAAGACACCACCGGAGAAAATATGATAAGGGAGCTTGGTGAGAGTGGGTGAGTGCAGCGAGTAACTAGTAATTAGTTACGGGAAATCACATCCGGGTGGAGGGTGTGGGAAGGGTTTGTTTATAGGTGTAGGCGATTAACACTTGTAAACAATAAGAGTTTTTTGCATATCGTCCACGAATAGTTGAAATATAAGTTTTCTCTCAAAATCCTCATGTGTCAGTTTTAGCCATTTCATAAAGCTCTTGATAATTTCCACATCTTACACACTTAAAACCCATAAGTGGTGTTAGAGCGAGGTTATGCTGGGAAGGAAGGCTTATAAATGGTAAGAAAAAAATTACAGTAAGAGAAAGTGGGATGACATTGATACAAGACTCGAGCATTTCGATCGAACCTTTTGATGGCTGTGGTGATTTCACCTTGTGGCAACAGCGGGTGAAAAGTTTGCTAACATGAGAAGGGACAATTAAAGCCCTGAAGGTGAAGACTTGCAGGACCGAGAAGATGACAGACGATGAGTTAGTGGCACTTAGGGAAAAAGACATGCCAGAGAAGATGACGATGGAGGAGGGGAAAGATTTGAAAGACATGGTAATAGCTACAATATTGTTGTGTCTTGCAAACAACACTCCTCAGGAGGTTCTTAGGTTAACAAACCCGGTAGATATTTGGGACAAATTGGATAGCCGGTATAAGTCGTAACCGTTAACAAGTAGGCTATACTTGAAGAAACAAATGTTTGGTCTCTAAATGACAAAAAAAGCAGATTTCAGTCAACATCTAGACGAGTTCAATAAAAGAACGACGGAGTTGGATTCTCTAGAGGTGAAGATTGTTGAGAACGATAAAAAATCAATGGAAAGAATGAAAAAAATGGGAAAAGGCAAACAAATTTAAAAATAGGAAAACGTTTTGGTAACGTAAAGAATGTTTCAAGCTGAATGCTAAGAGGAATGTACATTCTGGCATAGATTTTTTTGTGCAGCAAATGTTCCTGAATTCCAATAAATAAGAGTGTTATTTTCATTTGGAAAAACACACACAAAGGAGCTACACAAGACACTACCGGAGAAAATACTAAGAGGGAGCCTGGTGGGAGGGGGTAAGTATAGGGAGTAGCTGGTAATTATTATGGGAAAATACATTCGAGTAGAGGGTGTGGGAAGGGTCTGTCCATAGGTGTTGGTAATTAACACTTATAAACTTTGAGAGTTATTTGTATATTGCCCAGGAATAGTGGAAATACAATTTTTCCCTCAAAATCCTCTTGTGTCAGTTTTTTCTATTTTATCACGTTCTTGATAATTTTTCGATCTTATGCACTTAAAATCCAACAGTGATATCAGAGCGAGATTGCACTGGGAAGGAGGGTTTGTAAGTGGTAAGCACAAAATTGGAGTAAAAGAGGGTGGGATGACATCGATAGAAGACTCGACCATTTTGATTGAGCATTTCGATGGTTGTGGTGATTTCACCTTATGGAAACAACAGGTGAAAAGTTTGCTGACATGAATAGGGACAATTAAGGCCATGAAGGTAAAGACTTACAGGACCGAGAAGATGATAGACGATGAGTGGGTGTCACTGAGGGAAAAAGACAATCCAGAGAAGATAACAACAGAAGAAGGGGAAGATTTGAAATACATGGCAATGAGCACAACATCAGAGTGAATTTGCACTGTGAATCAGCATTTGCAAGTGGTAAGAAAAAAATTGGAGTAAAAAATATGGCAGGACATCGATAAAGGACTCGAGCATTTCGGTCGAGCCTTTTTGTGGCCGTGGTGATTTCACCTTATGGCAACATTGGGTGAAAAGTTCCTGAAATGAGAAAGGTAATTAAGCCTGGAAGGTGAAGACTTGTAGGACCAATGAGATGAACAGTGATGAGTGGGTGGCACTCAGGGAAAAAGACAAGCCACAGAAGATGACGACGGAGCAGGGGGAAGATTTGAAAGACATGGCAGCGAGTACAATATTGTTGTTTCTTGTAAATAACACTCTTTGGGGAAGTTCTTGGCATAGCAGACCCAGTACATACTTGGGACAAATTGGAGAGTCGGTATAAGCCGAAATGGTTGACAGGTATGTTATCCTTGAAGAAACGATTGTTTGTTCTCTAAATGACGGAAGGAGCAGACTTCAATCAACATCTAGATGAGTACAACAACATAACGATGGAGTTAGATTCTGTAGAGGTAAAGATTGTTGAGAATGATAAAAATCAACAGAAAAGAATGAAAAAATAAGGAAAAGGCAAAGGAAGTTAGAAATAGGAAAAAGTTTTGGTGACGTAAGGAATGTTTCAAAACGTTGATTTAAGGGAATGTTAAGACGAACGTGCACTTAGGCGCAGATTTTTCTTTAGCATCAAATGCTCTTGAATTCCTATAAATAAAAGTGTTGTTTTCATTTGGAAAAACACACACGAAGAAGCTATACAAGACACCACTGGAGAAAATACCAAGAGGGGGCTTGGCGAGAGTGGGTGAGTGTAGCGAGTAACTGGTAATTAGTTATGGGAAAACACATCGGGGAAGAGGGTCTGGGAAGGGTCTGTTTATAGGTGTTGGTAATTAATACTTGTAAACAGTGAGAGTTGTTTGTATATTTTCCAAGAATATTAGAAATATAATTTTTCTCTCAAAATCCTCTTGAGTCATTTTATCTATTTTATCACGTTCTTAATAATTTTCAGATCTGACGCGCTTAAAACCCAACAGTGGTATCAGAGCGATGTTGCGCTTGGAAGGAGGGTTTGTTAGTGCTAATAAAAAATTGCACTAAAAGAACATGGCATGACATCGCTAAAAGACTCGAGCATTTCAATAGAATCTTTTGATGGCTGTGGCAATTTCACCTTGTGGCAACAACAAGTTAAAAGTTTACTGACACGAGAAGGGACAATTAAGGCCTTGAAGATGCAGACTTGCAGGAACGAGAAGATGACGGACGATGAGTGGGTGGCACTTGGGGAAAAAGACAAATCAGAGAAGCTGACAACGGAGGCGAGGGAAGATTTGAAAGACATGGCAACGAGTACAATATTGTTATGTCTTATAAATAATACTCTTTGGAAAGTTCTTGGCTTAACGGACCCGGTAGATATTTGGGGCAAATTAGAGAGCTGGTATAAGTCAAAATCATTGACAAGTAGATTATATTTAAAGAAACGATTGTCTAGTCTGCAAATGACGAAAGAAGCAGACTTCAATCAACATCTAGACGAGTTCAATAAGATAACAACGGAGTTGGAATCTCCAAAGGTAACGATTGAAGAGGAAGACTTTGTTGGCTTCACTGCCATCATCTTTTGATAATATTGTGACTGTGTTTGGAAAAGAGACCTTCAAACTTGATGAGGTGGTTGTAGCTTTGTTGATGAATAAGACTCGGTGAGGCAATAACGGATGCACAAATAATGGTCAGGCTGCCATGGTTACAAAGGAGCCTAGTCGGAAGCAAGGACGGTTAATAGAAAAGGAGGAGGGGTCCCAATGTTGAAGATCAAGTAGCCGGAAGTTCAGATGCTACTACAGCGATGAGAAAGGTCACATGAAAAGGAAATGTCCGAAGTGAAAGAAGGATCTGAGAGATGAGAAGCCATCAGCAGTAGGAGTTAAAGAAGGCTCGTCCCCAGGTGATGGAGGTGACGTATTTCTAGCAACTGCTTAAAGTCCAGGAAAGTCAGACTGGAGATTAGATTCTAATTGTTAGTTTCATATGTCTTCAGTTAGGGGGCTCTTTGATACATGTCAACCATGTGTAATAGGTATTGCCAACATAGCGAATGGTACACAAAGCTAGATTGCTAGGGTGGGAACAGTACGAATTCGCATGTTTGATGGGGCAGTGCGGACAATAATTGGGGTTAGACATGTGCCAGGTTTAAAAAGAATCTGATTTCTTTGGGGACTTTAGATATGAAAGGCTTCTGGTATTCATCTGCGGGTGGAGCTTGAATGTCTTCGAAGGAGCTATTCTAGTCTTGAAAGGAGAAATGTCTAGAGGCTTGTATAAGCTTGTAGGAAATGTGTAGATGAGTGGAGTTACAGGGAGAACTACTATAAGTGGCTTAAGTGAAAGACAAGTGGCAAGGAGGAAGTGGGTAACGTTCGTTTCTTCAGCCAAAGAAGCTACACACGACAACAACCAGAGAAAATACCAAGGGGGAGGTTGGTGAGAGTAGGTGAGTGTAATGAGCAACTGGTAATTAGTTATAGGAAAACACATTGGGGTAGAGGGTGCGGGAAGGGTCTATTTATTGGTGTTGGTAATTAACACTTGTAAACAGTAAGAGTTGTTTACATATTGTGCAGGAGTAGTGAAAATATAATTTTTCTGTTAAAATCCTCTTGTGTCAGTTTTACCTATTTTATCACATTCCTGATAATTTTCAGGTCTTACGCACTTAAAATCCAATAGTGGAATCAGAGCAAGGTTCCACAGGGAATGAGCATTTGTAAGCGGTACGGAAAAAATTGGAGTAAAAGAACATGGATGCCATCGATAAAAGACTCGAGCATTTTGATCGAACCTTTTGATGGCCGTGGTGATTTCAACCTGTGGCAACAACGGGTGAAACATTTGCTGACACAAGAAGGGGCAATTGAGGCCCTGAAGGTGAAGACTTGCAGGACCAAGAAGATGACAGATGATAAGTGGGTGGCAATCAAGGAAAAGGACAGGCCAGAGAAGATGTCGACGGAGGAGGGGAAAGATTTGAAAGACATGGCAGCGAGTATAATGTTGTTGTTTCCTGCAAATAACACTCTTCGGGAAGTTCTTGGCATAATAGACTTGGCAGATATTGGGACAAATTAGAGAGCCGATATAAGCCAAAATCGCTGACAAGTAGGTTATACTTGAAGAAACGATTATTTGGTCTCCAAATGACGAAAGAAGCTGACTTCAATCAACATCTCGATGAGTTCAACAAGAGAGCAATGGAGCTGGATTCTCTGGAGGTAGAGATTGTTGGGGATGATAAAAATCAATGGAAAGAATGAAAGAACAAGAAAAAGACAATGGAAGTTAAAAATAGGAAACAGATTTGGCAACGTAAGGAGTGTTTCAAAACTTTAATTTAGGGGAAGGTTAAGAGGAACATGTATTTCGGTGTGGATTTTTCTTTGGCAGCAAATATTCAAGAATTCCTATAAATAGGAGTAATGTTTTCATTTTGAAAAACCCATGCAAAGGAGCTACACAAGACATCATCGTAGAAAACACCAAGAGGGATCTTGGTGAGAGTGGGTGAGTATAGCGAGTAACAGGTAATTAGTTACAGGAAAGCACATCTGAGTAGACGGTGTAGGAAGGGTCTGTTTATAGCTGTTGGTCCTTAACACTTGTAAATAGTGAGAATTATTTGTTTATTTTCCAAGAATATTAGACATATAATTTTTCTCTCAAAATCCTTTTTTATTACTTTTACCTATTTTATCCTGTTCTTGATAATTTTCAGATCTTATGCGTTTAAAACCCAACGGTGGTAGCAGAGAGAGGTTACGCTGGGAAGGAGGGTTTGTAAGTAGTATGAAAAATTGGAGTAAAAGAATGTGAGACGACACGCGTAAAAGACTTGAGTATTTCCATCAAACCTTTTGATGGCTGTGGTGATTTCACCTTGTGGCAACAACAGGTGAAAAGTTTGCTGACACGAGAAGGGATAATAAATGCCTCGAGGGTTTAGACTTACAGGACCGATAAGATGACGAATGATGAGTGGGTGGCACTCAGGGAAAAAGACAAGCTAGAGAAGGTGGTGATGGAGGAGTGGGAAGATTTGAAAGATGCGGCAACGAGTACAATATTCTTATGTCTTACAAATAACGCTGTTCGGAATGTTCTTGGCTTAATAGACCCGGTAGATATTTGGGACGAATTGGAGAGCTGGTATAAGTCAAAATCATTTACAGGTAGGCTATACTTAAAGAAACAATTGTTTGGTCTCCAAATGATGGAAGAAGCAGACATCAGTCAACATCTAGGCGAGTTCAAAAAGGTAATGATGGAGTTGGAATCTCTAGAGGTAAAGATTTAGAAGGAAGACTTTGTTGGCTTCGCTGCCTTTACCTTTTGATAATATCGTGACTATGTTTGGAAAAGAGATCTTGAGACTTGATGAGATGGATGTAGCTTTGTTGACTAATGAGATTCGATGAGGCAACAATGGATTCTCAAATGATGGTCAGGTGGCTGTGGTTACAAAAGAGTCTAGTCGGAGACGAGGACGGTCAAGTGAAAAGGAGGAACGGTCCCAATGTTCAAGATCAAGTAGTCGAAAGTTCAAATGCTACTACTGCGATGAGGAAGGTCGCATGAAAAGGAATTGTGTAAAGTGAAAGAAGCATCCGAGAGATGAGAAGCCATCAGCAGCAGGAGTTGCAGAAGGTTCGTACCTAGGTGATGGAGGTGACGTATTTTTAGCAACTGCTGAGAGTCCAGGAAAGTCAGACTGGATATTACATTCTGATTGTTAGCTTCACATGTCTTCAGTTAGAGAGCACTTTGATCCGTATCAACCATGTGTAATAGGTACTGCCAACATGGAAAATGATATGCAAAGCTGGATTACTAGTGTGGGAGCAGTACGGATTCGCATGTTTGATAGGGCAATGCGAACAGTAACTGGGGTTAGACATGTTCCAAGTCTAAAAAGAAATCTGATTTCTTTGGGGACTTTGGATATGAAAGGCTACCGGTATTCGTCTCAGGGTGGAGTTTGAATGTCTCCAAATGAGCTATTCTACTCTTAAAATGAGAAATGTCTAGAGGCTTGTATAGACTTGTAGGAAATGTGTAGACGGCTGGAGCTGTAGGGAGAACTACTGCAAGTGACTTAAGCGAAAGACAAGTAGCAAGGAGGAAGTGGGTAACATTTGTTTCTTCGGCAAAAGGTTACAATGACCTTAGCAAATCGACTACATGAAGCCGTCAGCACTGATTTTTATCAAGATGGAGATTGTTAAGAATGATAAAAACCGACGGAAAGAATTGAAAAAAAAGGAAAAGACAAAGGAAGTTAAAAAGAGGGAAAAGTTTTGGTAATGTAAAGAATGTTTCAAAACCTTAATTTAGGTAAAGGTTCAGAGGAACCGCATTTAGGTGCGGAGTTTTCTTTGGCAGCAAATGTTCCTGAATTCTAATAAATAGGAGTAATTGTTTGCATTTAGAAAAACACACGCAAAGAAGCTACACAAGACACCAACCAGAGAAAATACCAAGAGAGAGCTTGGTGAGAGTGGGTGAGTGTAGCGAGCAACTGGTAATTAGTTCCAGGAAAACACATTAGGGTAGAGGGTGTGGGAAGTGTTGTTTATAGGTGTTGGTAATCAATACTTGTCAATAGTGAGATTTATTTGCATATTGTCCAAAATCCTCTTGTGTCACTTTTATCTATTTTATCACATCCCTTATAATTTTC
>JAKOGI010003873.1:0-39572 GCA_029747015.1 Carnegiea gigantea
GGGGGAAACCTTTAACAAGCTGAAAAAAAAAGGATCCAACAAGCTCTTACACGTCCAAAAGCATGGGGGACCAAAAAGCAAAAGACAAAAGCTGAAAAGTGCTTTTACTTTATGTCAGCAACTTTTCAGTGCACATGGGTCAACTTTAAATAGCTATAACTCCTAGGTTTCTCATCCAAATTGGCTGAAATAGGTCTTGTTGGAAAGCTCTGGAAGTCAGCTTTCACAGGCTCAAGTTGCACGCCATTTGGAGTAGCCGTTTGGGAGATATCAGGCAAAAGGTGCAGCATGTGCAAACTTGGACAGTTTCTGCTGCTTCTAGAAAAAGGCTCCCATTGACTTATTTCCTAGATACCTAACCTAGAACTCTTTATATGCCTTTGAAGCTGACATATTAAGGGTTCCAAAAAATAATTTTGGCAGCCCTTTAAGTCCACCTAAGCTTGGGTAATTAGACTTGCAAAACCGGGCCAATTTCTGTCCAAACCGGGCAGCATGTGCAATGCATGTTTGATGATTTCTCGGACCATGGTATGAACCTCTTTGACTTCTTGGGGGGTGTAGGGTCCTTAGCATGTGCTGCGTCTTCAACTGTCCAAAGGATGGGGCCTGGGTGTGGTCCACACATGATCCCCGGATTGGTTGGGTTGACCTCAAAACTCGGATAGGATCATCTTCTATCATAATATGATAAGATCGGGACACATTGAAAGGTGGCGAGGGATCCCATACTCTCCTGGGAGGTAAATCTTGTAAGCATTAGGACCCAAATCGTCCATGACTTCAAATGGACATTTGACTCGCATGAGCTTGGATTGCGCTGCCTAGGGAACCTCTCTTTCCTCAAAGAATCCTAACCAAGTCTCCCGGTGAAATTGAGACATCTTCCTATGATATGGCCTCGTTGCTTGCTTGCTCATCTGGATTCTCAATTCTTTCTTCACCTGGTGTGTAGCTCTGAATTTCTTTGGCCCTCTCCTCGGCCTCCCAACTAAACTTAGTTGGATTTGGGATTGGAACCAAGTCTAAGGGAGTCCTTGGATTGTAACCATACACCACGTGGAAAGGTGAAAGAGTGGTTGCCTTGCTTGGAGCTCGGCTGAAGGCGAATTTCGCATGAGGGAGCAACTCATCCCACCCACTTTGATGCTCTTCTTGACTAGAACTCTAAGCAAAGTGCCCAAAGTCCTATTAGTCACTTCAGTTTGACCGTCGGTTTGGGGGTGGCATGTAGTGCTAAACTTGAGGTGAGTGCCAAACTTTCTTCACAAGGTAAGCCAAAAGTGACTTAGGAACTTGGTGTCCCTATCCGACACCATGCTTCTTGGAATTCCATGGAGACGAACTATCTCTTTGAAGTAAAGGTTGGCAATGGAGGAAGCATCATTGGTGGTATGGCATGCTATGAAGTGAGCCATCTTTGAGAATCGGTCCACCACTACCATGATTGAATCTTTGTGCCTTTGGGTTCGTGGCAAACCCGTGATGAAGTCTAAACTCACATCCTCCCAAGGTCCTTGAGGAATGGGGAGAGGAGTGTATAGACCTTGGGGCCGAGAGTGGCTCTTGGCTTGTTGACAAGTAGAACACCTTCTCATATAGTGCTCTACATCCTTGGACATGCTTGGCCAATAGTAGTGCTCCTTGAGCATGGAGCGAGTCTTCTCAATGCCAAAATGTCCGGCCAAAGCCCCACCATGGAGCTCTTAAATGAGGAGTTCCCGAAACCCACTCCTTGGTATGCATAGCCGGGTCCCTTTGAAGAGAAACCCATGCTCTAAATGAAATAGACCGTGGGCATGGATAGAGCACTTCTCATAAGTTTCCTTGAAATCTTCATGTTGGGCATACAACCCCTTAACAATCTCAAAACCAAGGACTTTGGATTCCAAGGTAGAGAGTAAGGAGTACCTTCTTGATAATGCATCCGCTCCTTTGTTCAGTGGACCCGACTTGTGGTGGATCACAAAATGAAAGGCTTGGAGGTACTCAACCCACTTTGCATGCCTTGGGTTGAGCTTGTGTTGCCCTTGTATGAATTTGAGCGCCTCATGATCCGAATGGAGAATGAATTCTCCTCTCACCAAGTAGTGCCTCCAATGCTCCAAAGCTCTCACAATAGCATAGAACTCCTTACCATAAGTAGAGTACTTCCTCTTTGCATCATTGAGCTTCTCACTAAAGAAGGCAAGGGGCCTCTTCTCTTGAGATAGGATAGCCCCTATCCCAACACCGGAAGCATCACACTCTACCTCAAAGACTTTGGAGAAGCTTGGTAGAGCTAGAACGGGTGCACTTGTGAGCTTGTACTTGATTTCTTCAAAGGCCCTTAGAGCTTGATTGGTCCACTCAAATCTTTTGGCCTTAAGCACCTCGGTCATGGGGGCAACAATGGTGCTAAAATCTCTCACAAACCTCCTATAGAAAGAGGCTAGGCCATGGAAGCTCCTAACTTGTGGAATGGAAGTAGGAACGGGCCAATCTCGGATTGCTTGGATTTTGCTCTCATCAACATGAATCCCTTGAGCCGAGACAACATAGCCCAAAAATATGACTTGAGAAGTGAAAAAGTGGCACTTCTGCAAGTTTCCATAGAGCTCTTGTTGAGATAGGATACTCAAGACTTGGTGTAGGTGATGGGCATGCTCTTCTTCACTCTTGCTATACACCAATATGTCATCAAAGTAGACAACAACAAATTTGCCGATAAGGGGCTTTAGAACTTGGTTCATAAGCCTCATGAAAGTACTTGGTGCATTTGTCAACCCGAATGGCATGACAAGCCACTCATAGAGGCCTCCTTTAGTTTTGAAGGACGTCTTCCACTCATCTCCTTCATAAATCCGGATTTGGTAGTAGCCACTTCTAAGATCAATCTTAGAAAAGATGGGGGCTCCATGAAGCTCATCTAAGAGATCCTCCAACCGTGGAATAGGAAAGCGATATTTGATAGTGATTTTGTTTATCGCTCTACTATCCACACACATCCTCATTGACCCGTCTTTCTTTGGAACAAGCAGGGCCGGCACGGCACATGGGCTAAGGCTCTCACGAATCAAGCCTTTGGCAAGAAGATCATCTACTTGTCGTTGCACCTCTTGAGTCTCTTGGGGATTCATTCGGTAGGCCGGCTTATTTGGGAGGGTGGCACCAGGGACGAGGTCAATTTTGTGTTGTATGGTTCTTTTGGGAGGGAGGCCATGGGGAACGTCACTAGGGAAGACATGTTGGAAATCTTTGTGGAGAGAGGAAAGCAAAGGATGGGAAGAATCCTTAGCTTCGGCCGGTTCTTGGCTAAGTAAAATCCACTCCTTGAAATCATCATATTCATGGAGTTGGGAATGGAGTAGGGTAGTAAGAAAGACATCCATGCTAGGAGTGCCTTGAGGCCTTTTTTGTGAGTTGGATTTGAGAGGGGTAAGGGTGATCTTTTTGTGGTCTTTGGCAAATGTATATGTGTTTAACCGACCATCATGCATCACACTTCGGTCAAACAACCATGGACGTCCCAAGAGAACATGACAAGCATCCATGGGCACAATATCACACCAAATCTCATCCTTGTAACTTTTACCAATTGAAAAGCTAAGTAAACAACAAGAGGAGATTTGCAAGCCTTTACCTTGATTGAGCCATTGTATGGTGTAAGGGCTTGGGTGTGGAGAGACCGATAGCTTGAGTTTGTCCACTAGAGTCTTGGAAGCAACATTGGCACAACTTCCACTATCAGTAATAAGAGAGAAAACCTTCCCCTTCACGGTACACCGGGTGTGGAAGATGTTCTCCCTTTGTTCCATGTCATTTTGGAAAGCAATACCACTCAAGGCTCTTCTTATCACAAGCATTTCTCCTTCATCGGGCCCCTCTTCGACTTCTTCAAGAGCTTCGGTCATGAAAAGCTCCTTTTCTTCCCCATCATTCTCATCATCTAGCTCCTCACAGTGAGCTTGATACTCGGCCAAAGTGACAACTCTTTTGTTAGGACACTCAGAAGCAAAGTGTCCAAGGCCTTGACAACGGAAACATCTCTTCTTGTCACTGGGTTTGGGGGGCCTTGACAACGGAAACATCTCTTCTTGTCACTGGGTTTGGGGGGTTGTTTTGAGGGAGTTTGAGGGGGATTTGGCGGCGGGGGTCTTGTGTTTGAGATTGGAGTTGGCTTGGGAGGGTAGTATGAGGGCTTTTGGAATGGGTAAGGACGGGGGTTAGGCTTGGAGGCCATGCCCTTGCCCTTGGCTATCTTTTGTGACTCCACTTTGTGAGCTAAGGCACTAAGCTCATCTAGGGAAGTGTAAGGGTGGAGTTCAACAACATGAGCAATTTCATCATTCAAACCACTCAAGTATCTAATCAAAGTTTAAGATTCATCCTCCTTCAAATCACATTTCAACAATAATTGTTCAAACTCTCTAGTGTACTCTTCTACCCTCTTAGACCCTTGTTTGAGGTGGTGGAGTTTAAGGAAGTTGTCTTGCAAGTAATGGGGTGGCAAAAACTTGGACTTAAGTTTGGACTTCATTTTCTCCTAAGTTCTTATCTTCCCTTTACCCTTCCTAACTCTCTTACTCACAATATTAGACCACCAAATGGAAGCATACTTTCTAAGCTTTAAAGCAACAAGCTTTACCATTCTTTCATCGGGGATGTCTTTGAACTCAAAGACTCTTTCAACAGTTTGGAGCCAATCCAAGAATACATCCGGGTCAAGTTGGCCTTCAAAGTTAGGAATATCCACCTTGAAGTCATTGTAGCTTCGCTCTTGAGGCCTATGATGCCTCCTTGGTCTTCTTGCATACACATCCTCACCGGAGTCTTCAAGAGAGTTGCGTTCTTCTTCCTCGGAGTCATCTGAGTCTTGTTTGCTTACACTCCTAGGACTTCTCAAGTTCCTTCTCTTCTCTTGCATCATGTGACCAAGTTGTGCTTGAAGGTACTTGACTTGGGCTTGTAGCTCGGCCTTTTCTCTCAAAGCTTGTTCAGCCACTTGCTCGGGAGTGAGGCTAGAGGACATGTGGGCTTTGGAGTGGAGAATTTGTGTTTTGGGGACGGGAGGGGTAGGCACGGTCGTGCTTGTAGGCACGGTCAGGCCGTGCTGTGCTGCTGGCATGGGCTGACTGAAAATGGAATGTGGCACGGTCGTGCCACTGTGGCACGGGGTGGCCGTGCTACAATTCTGGTTGTGCACGGTTTGGAAAATGCAAGAGACCGTGTTTGGGGTTGTTTTGTGGTTTTGGTGTTTGGTATGTGTTTGGGGGATGGAAGCTTGGCCAAGAGGGTAGCCTAAGCTCTGATCCCAAATGATGTATTCAAGCTTCACTAAGGCAAGTATTTGCTAAAGTGAATCAAGAATGCACTTGGGTAGAAAAACATGAAAAGAAAATCAAGAACCAAGATAGATCAAGTGGACTAGCAGGGGTGATGATAATCCACCTTGGTTTGCACACTTGGGCAAATCTTCTTCCTTCAACTAAGTTACAGAAGTTAATCACCTTCTTAGTTGAATTAAGAAGACCTAGAGACCCACTTGAGGTTGCCAAACCTCAAGATATAACACTAGGAATTTTGAAGAGAATTTGAGAGAGTTTACAAAACTCAAAGCTGAATGCAAGTTCATCTATCCTCTTGGCAGCCCAAGGCCTCCCTTTTATAGTGGGGGAAACCTTTAACAAGCTGAAAAAAAAAAGGATCCAACAAGCTCTTACACGTCCAAAAGCATGGGGGGACCAAAAAGCAAAAGACAAAAGCTGAAAAGTGCTTTTACTTTATGTCAGCAACTTTTCAGTGCACATGGGTCAACTTTAAACAGCTATAACTCCTAGGTTTCTCATCCAAATTGGCTGCAATAGGTCTTGTTGGAAAGCTCTGGAAGTCAGCTTTCACAGGGCTCAAGTTGCACGCCATTTGGAGTAGCCGTTTGGGAGATATCAGGCAAAAGGTGCAGCATGTGCAAACTGGGACAGTTTCTGCTGCTTCTAGAAAAAGGCTCCCATTGACTTATTTCCTAGATACCTAACCTAGAACTCTTTATATGCCTTTGAAGCTGACATATTAAGGGTTCCAAAAAGTAATTTTGGCAGCCCTTTAAGTCCACCTAAGCTTGGGTAATTAGGCTTGCAAAACCGGGCCAATTTCTGTCCAAACCGGGCAGCATGTGCAATGCATGTTTGATGATTTCTCGGACCATGGTATGAACCTCTTTGACTTCTTTGGTGGTTGTAGGGTCCCTTAGGCATGTGGCTTGGTCTTCACTTGTTTCCAAAGGATGGTCCCCATCATACTCCCCGGATTGGTTGGAGTTTGACCTCAAACTCGGAAGTTGATCATCTTCATCATAATATGGACTAAGATCGGCCACATTGAAGGTGGCCGAGACTCCATACTCTCCTGGGAGGTCAATCTTGTAAGCATTAGGACCAATCTTCTCAATGACTTCAAATGGACCATCTGACCTTGGCATGAGCTTGGATTTGCGCTTGCTAGGGAACCTCTCTTTCCTCAAATGAATCCAAACCAAGTCTCCCGGTTGAAATTGAGCATCTTTCCTATGCTTATTGGCTCGTTGCTTGGCTTGCTCATTGGATTTCTCAATTCTTTCCCTCACCTTGGTGTGTAGCTCTTGAATTTCTTTGGCCCTCTCCTCGGCCTCCCAACTAAACTTAGTTGGATTTGGGATTGGAACCAAGTCTAAGGGAGTCCTTGGATTGTAACCATACACCACTTGGAAAGGTGAAAGAGTGGTTGCCTTGCTTGGAGCTCGGTTGAAGGCGAATTCCGCATGAGGGAGCAACTCATCCCACCCTTTGATGCTCTTCTTGACTAGAACTCTAAGCAAAGTGCCCAAAGTCCTATTAGTCACTTCAGTTTGACCGTCGGTTTGGGGGTGGCATGTAGTGCTAAACTTGAGGTGAGTGCCAAACTTTCTCCACAAGGTAAGCCAAAAGTGGCTTAGGAACTTGGTGTCCCTATCCGACACCATGCTTCTTGGAATTCCATGGAGACGAACTATCTCTTTGAAGTAAAGGTTGGCAATGGAGGAAGCATCATTGGTGGTATGGCATGCTATGAAGTGTGCCATCTTTGAGAATCGGTCCACCACTACCATGATTGAATCTTTGTGCCTTTGGGTTCGTGGCAAACCCGTGATGAAGTCTAAACTCACATCCTCCCAAGGACCTTGAGGAATGGGGAGAGGAGTGTATAGACCTTGGGGCCGAGAGTGGCTCTTGGCTTGTTGACAAGTAGAACACCTTCTCACATAGTGCTCTACATCCTTGGACATGCTTGGCCAATAGTAGTGCTCCTTGAGCATGGAGCGAGTCTTCTCAATGCCAAAATGTCCGGCCAAAGCCCCACCATGGAGCTCTTGAATGAGGAGTTCCCGAAACCCACTCCTTGGTATGCATAGCCGGGTCCCTTTGAAGAGAAACCCATGCTCTAAATGAAATAGACCGTGGGCATGGATAGAGCACTTCTCATAAGTTTCCTTGAAATCTTCATCTTGGGCATACAACCCCTTAACAATCTCAAAACCAAGGACTTTGGATTCCAAGGTAGAGAGTAAGGAGTACCTTCTTGATAATGCATCCGCTCCTTTGTTGAGTTGACCCGACTTGTGGTGGATCACAAAATGAAAGGCTTGGAGGTACTCAACCCACTTTGCATGCCTTGGGTTGAGCTTGTGTTGCCCTTGTATGAATTTGAGCGCCTCATGATCCGAATGGAGAATGAATTCTCCTCCCACCAAGTAGTGCCTCCAATGCTCCAAAGCTCTCACAATAGCATAGAACTCCTTGTCATAAGTAGAGTACTTCCTCTTTGCATCATTGAGCTTCTCACTAAAGAATGCAAGGGGCCTCTTCTCTTGAGATAGGATAGCCCCTATCCCAACACCGGAAGCATCACACTCTACCTCAAAGACTTTGGAGAAGCTTGGTAGAGCTAGAACGGGTGCACTTGTGAGCTTGTACTTGATTTCTTCAAAGGCCCTTTGAGCTTGATTGGTCCACTCAAATCTTTTGGCCTTAAGCACCTCGGTCATGGGGGCAACAATGGTGCTAAAATCTCTC
Source organism: Carnegiea gigantea (assembly GCA_029747015.1). Lineage (NCBI taxonomy): Eukaryota > Viridiplantae > Streptophyta > Magnoliopsida > Caryophyllales > Cactaceae > Carnegiea > Carnegiea gigantea. The sequence goes on from JAKOGI010003873.1 coordinate 8,067, forward strand.
ACAAACCTCCTATAGAAAGAGGCTAGGCCATGAAAGCTCCTAACTTGTGGAATGGAAGTAGGAACGGGCCAATCTCGGATTGCTTGGATTTTGCTCTCATCAACATGAATCCCTTGAGCCGAGACAACATAGCCCAAAAATATGACTTGAGAAGTGAAAAAGTGGCACTTCTCCAAGTTTCCATAGAGCTCTTCTTGAGATAGGATACTCAAGACTTGGTGTAGGTGATGGGCATGCTCTTCTTCACTCTTGCTATACACCAATATGTCATCAAAGTAGACAACAACAAATTTGCCGATAAGGGGCTTTAGAACTTGGTTCATAAGCCTCATGAAAGTGCTTGGTGCATTTGTCAACCCGAATGGCATGACAAGCCACTCATAGAGGCCTCCTTTAGTTTTGAAGGCCGTCTTCCACTCATCTCCTTCATAAATCCGGATTTGGTAGTAGCCACTTCTAAGATCAATCTTAGAAAAGATGGTGGCTCCATGAAGCTCATCTAAGAGATCCTCCAACCGTGGAATAGGAAAGCGATATTTGATAGTGATTTTGTTTATCGCTCTACTATCCACACACATCCTCATTGACCCGTCTTTCTTCGGAACAAGCAGGGCCGGCACGGCACATGGGCTAAGGCTCTCACGAATCAAGCCTTTGGCAAGAAGATCATCTACTTGTCGTTGCACCTCTTGAGTCTCTTGGGGATTCATTCGGTAGGCCGGCTTATTTGGGAGGGTGGCACCAGGGACGAGGTCAATTTTGTGTTGTATGGTTCTTTTGGGAGGGAGGCCATGGGGAACCTCACTAGGGAAGACATGTTGGAAATCTTTGAGGAGAGAGGAAAGCAAAGGATGGGAAGAATCCTTAGCTTCGGCCGGTTCTTGGCCAAGTAGAATCCACTCCTTGAAATCATCATATTCATGGAGTTGGGAATGGAGTAGGGTAGTAAGAAAGACATCCATGCTAGGAGTGTCTTGAGGCCTTTTTTGTGAGTTGGATTTGAGAGGGGTAAGGGTGATCTTTTTGTGGTCTTTGGCAAATGTATATGTGTTTAACCGACCATCATGCATCACACTTCGGTCAAACAACCATGGACGTCCCAAGAGAACATGACAAGCATCCATGGGCACAATATCACACCAAATCTCATCCTTGTAACTTTTACCAATTGAAAAGCTAAGTAAACAACGAGAGGAGATTTGCAAGCCTTTACCTTGATTGAGCCATTGTATGGTGTAAGGGCTTGGGTGTGGAGAGACCGATAGCTTGAGTTTGTCCACTAGAGTCTTGGAAGCAACATTGGCACAACTTCCACCATCAATAATAAGAGAGCAAACCTTCCCCTTCACGGTACACCGGGTGTGGAAGATGTTCTCCCTTTGTTCCATGTCATTTTGGAAAGCAATACCACTCAAGGCTCTTCTTATCACAAGCATTTCTTCTTCATCGGGCCCCTCTTCGACTTCTTCAAGAGCTTCGGTCATAAAAAGCTCCTTTTCTTCCCCATCATTCTCATCATCTAGCTCCTCACAATGAGCTTGATACTCGGCCAAAGTGACAACTCTTTTGTTAGGACACTCGGAAGCAAAGTGTCCAAGGCCTTGACAACGGAAACATCTCTTCTTGTCACTGGGTTTGGGGGGTTGTTTTGAGGGGGTTTGAGGGGGATTTGGCGGAGGGGGTCTTGTGTTTGAGATTGGAGTTGACTTGGGAGGGTAGTATGAGGGCTTTTGGAATGGGTAAGGACGGGGGTTAGGCTTGGAGGCCATGCCCTTGCCCTTGGCTTTCTTTTGTGACTCCACTTTGTGAGCTAAGGCACTAAGCTCATCTAGGGAAGTGTAAGGGTGGAGTTCAACAACATGAGCAATTTCATCATTCAAACCACTCAAGTATCTAATCAAAGTTTGAGATTCATCCTCCTTCAAATCACATTTCAACAATAATTGTTCAAACTCTCTAGTGTACTCTTCTACACTCTTAGACCCTTGTTTGAGGTGGTGGAGTTTAAGGAAGTTGTCTTGCAAGTAATGGGGTGGCAAAAACTTGGACTTAAGTTTGGACTTCATTTTCTCCCAAGTTCTTATCTTCCCTTTACCCTTCCTAACTCTTTTACTCACAATATTAGACCACCAAATGGAAGCATACTTTCTAAGCTTTAAAGCAACAAGCTTTACCTTTCTTTCATCGGGGATGTCTTTGAACTCAAAGACTCTTTCAACAGTTTGGAGCCAATCCAAGAATACATCAGGGTCAAGTTGGCCTTCAAAGTTGGGAATATCCACCTTGAAGTCATTGTAGCTTCGCTCTTGAGGCCTATGATGCCTCCTTGGTCTTCTTGCATACACATCCTCACCGGAGTCTTCAAGAGAGTTGCTTTCTTCTTCCTCGGAGTCATCCGAGTCCTGTTTGCTTACACTCCTAGGACTTCTCAAGTTCCTTCTCTTCTCTTGCATCATGTGACCAAGTTGTGCTTGAAGGTACTTGACTTGGGCTTGTAGCTCGGCCTTTCTCTCAAAGCTTGTTCAGCCACTTGCTCGGGAGTGAGGCTAGAGGACATGTTGGCTTTGGAGTGGAGAATTTGTGTTTTGGGGACAGGAGGGGTAGGCACGGTCATGCTTGTAGGCACGGTCAGGCTGTGCTGTGCTGCTGGCATGGGCTGACTGAAAATGGAATGTGGCACGGTCGTGCCACTGTGGCACGGGGTGGCCGTGCTACAATTTTGGTTGTGCACGGTTTGGAAAATGCAAGAGAGCGTGTTTGGTATGTGTTTGGGGGATGGAAGCTTGGCCAAGAGGGTAGCCTAAGCTCTGATACCAAATGATGTATTCAAGCTTCACTAAGGCAAGTATTTGCTAAAGTGAATCAAGAATGCATTTGGGTAGAAAACATGAAAAGAAAATCAAGAACCAAGATAGATCAAGTGGACTAGCAAGGGTGATGATAACCCACCTTGGTTTGCACACTTGGGCAATCTTCTTCCTTCAACTAAGTTACAGAATTTAATCACCTTCTTAGTTGAATTAAGAAGACCTAGAGACCCACTTGAGGTTGCCAAACACCCAAGATATAACACTAGGAATTTGAAGAGAATTTGAGAGAGTTTACAAATCTCAAAGCTGAATGCAAGTTCATCTCTCCTCTTGGCAGCCCAAGGCCTCCCTTTTATAGTGGGGGAAACCTTTAACAAGCTGAAAAAAAAAGGATCCAACAAGCTCTTACACGTCCAAAAGCATGGGGGGTCCAAAAAGCAAAAGACAAAAGCTGAAAAGTGCTTTTACTTTATGTCAGCAACTTTTCAGTGCACATGGGTCAACTTTAAACAGCTATAACTCCTAGGTTTCTCATCCAAATTGGCTGAAATAGGTCTTGTTGGAAAGTTCTGGAAGTCAGATTTCACAGGGCTCAAGTTGCACGCCATTTGGAGTAGCCGTTTGGGAGATATCAGGCAAAAGGTGCAGCATGTGCAAACTGGGACAGTTTCTGCTGCTTCTAGAAAAAGCTCCCATTGACTTATTTCCTAGATACCTAACCTAGAACTCTTTATATGCCTTTGAAGCTGACATATTAAGGGTTCCAAAAAGTAATTTTGGCAGCCCTTTAAGTCCCCCTAAGCTTGGGTAATTAGGCTTGCAAAACCGGGCCAATTTCTGTCCAAACCGGGCAGCATGTGCAATGCATGTTTGATGATTTCTCGGACCATGGTATGAACCTCTTTGACTTCTTTGGTGGTTGTAGGGTCCCTTAGGCATGTGGCTTGGTCTTCACTTGTTTCCAAAGGATGGTCCCCATCAGCAAGGGTGATGATAATCCACCTTGGTTTGCACACTTGGGCAAATCTTCTTCCTTCAACTAAGTTACAGAAGTTAATCACCTTCTTAGTTGAATTAAGAATGACCTAGTAGACCCCACTTGAGGTTGCCAAACCCCCAAGAATATAACACTAGGACTTTGAAGAGACATTTGATAGAGTTTACAAACCTCAAAGCTAAATGCAAGTTCATATATCCTCTTGGCAGCCCAAGGCCTCCCTTTTATAGTGGGGGGAAGCTTTAACAAGCTGAAAAAAAAAAGGATCCAACAAGCTCTTACACGTCCAAAAGCATGGGGGGACCAAAAAGCAAAAGACAAAAGCTGAAAAGTGCTTTTTACTTTATATCAGCAACTTTTCAGTGCACATGGGTCAAATTTAAACCGCTATAACGCCTAGGTTTCTCATCCAAATTGGCTGCAATAAGTCTTGTTGGAAAGCTCTGGAAGTCAGCGTTCACGGGGCTCAAGTTGCACGCCATTTGGAGTAGCCGTTTGGGAGATATCAGGCAAAAGGTGCAGCATGTGCAAACTGGGACAGTTTCTGCTGCTTCTAGAGAAAGGCTTCCATTGACTTATTTCCTAGATACCTAACCTAGAACTCTGTATATGCCTTTGAAGCTGACATATTAAGGGTTCCAAAAAGTAATTTTGCAGCCCTTTAAGTCCACCTAAGCTTGGGTAATTAGGCTTGCAAAACCGGGCCAATTTATGTCCAAACCGGGCAGCATGTGCAATGCATGTTTGATGATTTCTCGGACCATGGTATGAACCTCTTTGACTTCTTTGGTGGTTGTAGGGTCCCTTAGGCATGTGGCTTGGTCTTCAATTGTTTCCGAAGGATGGTCCCCATCACAAGCCCAATAAGCTTTTGAGGAAATCAAGGAAAGGCTTACTAGTGCACCCATTCTTGCACTACCTAGCTTTTCCAAGGTTTTTGAAGTGGAGTGTGATGCTTCCGGAGTTGGCATAGGGGCCGTGTTATCACAAGAGAAGAGGCCCATTGCCTATTTTAGTGAGAAGCTGAATGATGCCAAGATGAAGTACTCCACATACGACAAGGAGTTCTATGCCATTGTGAGGGCATTAGAACATTGGCGGCATTACTTGGTTGGAGGAGAGTTCATTCTCCACACGGATCACCAACCCTTGAAGTTCATACAAGGACAACATAAGCTCAACCCCCGACATGCCAAGTGGGTGGAGTTCATGCAATCCTTTCACTTTGTGATCCACCACAAATCCGGCCAAATGAACAAAGGGGCCGATGCACTTTCTAGGAGGTACCTCTTGCTCTCTACTCTTGAATCCAAGGTACTTGGGTTTGAGTGCATCAAAGATATGTATGTTCAAGATGAAGACTTCAAGGTTATCCTTGAAGGTTGTTCTAGCCACGCCCACGGGTCCTACCACTTGGAGAATGGTTTCCTTTTCAAAGGAAATCGATTATGCATTCCCAAATGTGGGTTTAGAGAGCTATTGATTCAAGAACTCCATGGGGGAGCTCTTGCCGGCCATTTTGGAGTTGAGAAAACATGCTCCATGCTCAAGGAGCACTACTTTTGGCCCAAGATGTCTAGGGATGTAGAGCATTTCATCAAAAGGTGTTCTACTTGCCAACTTGCCAAAGACCACATCCGGCCTCAAGGCCTCTATACAACTCTACCGGTCCCTCAAGGGCCTTGGGAGGATGTTAGCTTGGATTTCATTACGGGGCTACCAAGAACTCAAAGGCACAAGGACTCCATCATGGTGGTAGTTGATAGATTCTCAAAGATGGCTCACTTCGTGGCTTGTCACACCACCTTTGATGCCTCATAAGTGGCCAATCTTTACTTCAAAGAGATTGTGAGGTTACATGGTATTCCAAGAAGTATGGTGTCCGATCGTGATACTAAATTCTTAAGCCATTTTTGGCTTACATTGTGGAGAAAACTTGGCACCAACCTCAAGTTTAGCACCTCTTACCACCCCCAAACGGACGGCCAAACCGAGGTAACAAACCGTACATTGGGTACTTTACTTCGAGTTTTGGTCAAAGGGAACATCAAAAGTTGGGATGAGTCACTTTGCCATGCGGAATTTGCATTCAACCGCACCCCAAGCAAGGCCACGGGCCTCTCACCCTTCCAAATTGTGTATGGAAGCAACCCACGGATGCCCCTCGACCTTGTTCCCATCTCTAATCCCACCAAATTTAGTTGGGAGGCCGAGAAGAGAGCAAAGGAGATTCAAGAGCTCCATGCCAAGGTGAGGGAAAGAATTGAAAAGTTCAATGAGCAAGCCAAGACTTATGCCAACAAGAAGAGGAGAGAAGCTCATTTTCAGCCCGGGGACCTAGTGTGGGTCCATTTGAGGAAGGAGAGGTTCCCAAGCTAGAGGAAATCCAAATTGATGCCAAGATCTTTGAAATCCTTGGGAAGATTGGCCCAAATGGTTACAAGGTAGACCTTCCCGGTGATTATGGGGTATCCGCCACCTTCAATGTGGCTGATTTGAGCCCATACCATGATGAAGATGAAGAGTTGCCGAGTTTGAGGTCAAACTCCAACCAACCCAGGGAGAATGATGGGGACCATCAAGCCCAAACTTCAAGCACTCAACCAGCAAGCCCACACATCCATCCAAGCCCCAAGGAAGTCAAGAACATTCATGCAATGGTCAGAAACACCTTGGAGCACACGGACAGAACCTGGGCAGATTCGACCGGAAATTGGCCCAGTTTTGTGCATCTTTTGGGCCTTGAAGATGAGGGGATGATTGACTGCCTTGCCCCCTCTCTTTAAGTTTAAGATGTTAGGAATCCAATAAAACACGTTGCAAGGGATTTGGAGGTCATTTGGTCGGTCAAACAGCAAGCTTTTCCCAACCGTGCAAGCTGGGCGCCAATCCAGCACTGCCCAAAACAAGGAGGAGTTTGGACCACCAACTCAACTCCATTCTTTCTGAAATTTTGCAGCATGGAAGGGGACATAAATATTTATCAGATCATGGGTTCAAATCCCATCCAAAGCACCCCCTTGCGTTGGTTTTAACCAACCAAAAGGACAAGTAAAACACCCCTTTACCCGGTTCTTCACCAACCGGTACAATGTCTGATTTTTCTTGGGTTTTGCTTGCCCACTTGCCTCCCCACATGTTGAATGACTCACCTTGCTGCTTTCTAGGATCCTTGTAAGCTTGACACCTCATTTGGGAGGCCTTATAACCCCTAATGAGGTAGATTAAGCTAGGTAGTGAGGTGTTGAGTTAGCAATGGTTGATTAGATGTGTCACTCTTCTCCAAATGTACTTAGTTTTGATTTTGCTGCTTAGGGAGGGTGGGAACCTCGGCCATTCTAGCTTAAAACCAGATTGGCCCTCATTTTGTAAGACAACTTTGAATGCAAGAGCTTGTGAGTTCTCTAAACTCTCTCCACAAAACTTATAGTGTTATATCTTGAGCTTGGCAACTCAAGTGGGTCTCTAGGTCTCTTTCTCTCAACTAGAAGGTGATTAAATTCTGCAACTAGTTGATACAAAGAGATTGCCCAAGTGTTCTCCAAGGGTGGCTCCTAGGATTATCCCTTGAAAGATCACTTGATTATCCAAACTCTTGGTTACTCATCTTCCTTTGCTGTTTTTCATTCCTCTTCCCTTCGTGTTCCACTTTGAAGCAAGTTGTGAGTTGGTTCTTCTCTTGCAACCCTCCATCAGGAATAAGCTTACAATCAAGAGAATCAAAGGGAATCAAAGGGGAAGCTACGGACTCACTTGAACTCAAGGAACCCGTGACTGAAATGGAAGAATGGGATAAAGCTAAGCTTAGATTTTGGATACAGAAACACCACCAAAACCAAGGTTAGGGCCCCTAATCTTGATCAAGATACAGAAATCACCACTTAATCAAGGTTAGGACTAGGCTTAATCACCACCTTAACCGGCCTAGCTAAGGATAAGCAAGCTGAGTGTTTATGGAGTACGAAAGCAAGTTTGCTCTTAAACTGAAATTCTCATCCAAAGTTAGTTTCCCATCAGCAAGGACCGTGTTTCCCTTTTGTTTACACATCTAGCAAGCATACAACCAAGCTAGCACACTCCTAGACCTTTCCTTCGTAGGGGGGAAAGGTGTTAATTAAGCTAATACACCAGGTTAGAACTAACCGAATGCAAACCAAGATTTAAGCTAATTTAATTACAATCAAAGCATTAAGGAAAGCAAGACAAATCATGTTTGCAATGTAATTAGCTCAAACTTAAGCTTAAACAACTAGAAACTTAGCCAAGGAGCCGTAAAGCAAGGTTCCCTTTTCGGCTGTCCAATGGGAAGCAAGAGACAAGTTTGATTGCAGCTCGTCACTCATTGGTTGTTCTTCTTAGGAATTCTTCTTTTGCAGATGATCATTAATCTTCTAGAAGCCTTGGGGTGTGTGCCAATCAAGCTGATGTGAAGAAAACCCACGGCTGAAGGCAAAATAAACTAGCTGTAGCAAACCAGGTTCACCGGTAGTTTTCAACCCAGTTTTCTGGCTTGATTTAAACCTAGCAAAAGCAAGCATGATTGGGTTTTCAGGCCATGGGGGGAAATTTTGGGATGTATACAAACCCCCCTGTGAGGAAATCAAGGTTATAGTAAGTTTAAGTGAGGTAATTTAGCTTAAACATTTAACCATGTAGTTTTGGAACACAAACTGGCTGGTTAGCCAAAACGCCTTGTTCTCCCATCTTCTTGTGTGCATGATTAGAAATACATGCTTGGACCTAAAAGTAAACATCATGAGGATTCCAAAAATGCAAAAATATTAGACTTAAACCACAATGTAGCTTAAGAAATGAGATGAATAAAACCAGGCATTTTCTGGCCATTTAACCCAGTTGCAGCAGTTTGAACTTTTTGCAAAATGTGAGCCATCTTCTTCATTTGGGACCTTGTTCTTGGACGTTCTGGACTTGATTCATCATAGTTAAGGTCATGGCTAGGTAGGACTCCATCAGGTAACCATCACGAATCACTCTTCAGTTATACATCCAAGGTCTCCCCAATAGAACATAACATACATGCATAGGCATTATGTCACACAAAACCTCATCAAAGTAATTCTTCCCAACTAAAAAGGAAATTAAGCTTCTAGAATTGACTTTTAAGCCCTTACCTTGGTTCAGTCATTTCATGCAGTAACGGTAGGGGTAGACTGAGGTTTAGAAGCCCAGCTACTCAATCAGAGTTGCTGAAGCCACATTGGAACAACGCCTGCTGTTAATGATTAGAGAACAAACCTTGCCCTGAATTTCACCTACTATGGAATATACTCTCCCTCTGCTCATCTTTAGTTCTTCTCTGGACATTAAGAGTCCTCCTGATGACTAATATCTCTCCCTATTAGGTTCTACAAGCACTTCTTCTCCCTCCTATTCCTCTATGAAACGGACCTCTATTTCATCCTCCACTTCCTCTTTCTGGGCAGCTTGATACTCAGCTAGAGTAATAACCTTTATGTTGGGACACTCAGAAGTAGTGTGCCCCAAACCATGACATTTTAAGCATCTCATGGGGGAGTTGGGTTAGGTGGGTGTTTGTTTTATGGAGTTAAGGTTTTTTGAGCAATCTAGGTTGAGATTCCAGTGGATTTAGGGGTTAGTTGTGGTCCTCTTGTTGAAAGTCTAGTTTCTGAGAAAAGGCTTAGGGGCGTCTTTTTTAATAGCCTTAGATTTCGTCTATTGCTCAACTTTATGAGCCAACACACATACAGCCTCAAATGTAGTATACTACTACAGTTCAACCACATGAGAGTATACAGGGTCAAGGCCACTAAGGTATCTCACTATGGTTTGACCTTTTGGTTCTTGTAAGTCACACTTAATCAAGAGTTTTTCAAACTCTCAATTATATTCTTCAACAGACATGCTTCCTTGGGTCAAGCTATGTTAGTGAGAATAGTTATCTTGAAGGTAAGAAGGGGGTAAGAACCTCTTCTTGAGCTTGGACTTCATTTTGGCCCCGGTTCTGATCTTGCTTTTCCCCTTCTTAGCTCTCTTAGGATAGAGGTTGGTCCACCAGAGGAATGCATACTTCCTCAGCCTCAATGCCACAAGCTTGACCTTTTTATCCTTAAGGATGTCTTTGTAATCAAAGACCCTCTCTACTGTGTGTAACCAATCAAGGAACTTATCGGGGCCTAGCCTACCCTCAAACTCTGGAATCTCACTCTCTATGTCAAAGCTAGAGTGCTTGTGCCGGTGGCTTCTGTCTCTCCTTTGCCTTGGTTCGAAATCACTCTCGCTAGAGGAAGCAAAGGGGTTGCCTTGGCTATCAAGCTCTTCCTCATGTGACTGCTTAGAAGAGTTATGTGATTTTGAATGTGAGACTCTCCTTTTGTCTTGAGAGATTCCCCAAGTTGTTTCCTACGGTACTCATTCTGCTTCTTAAGATACTCATAATTCTTCATCAGAGTCTCAAACGTCTCTTCAAGGGACATACTACTACTCATCCTGTCTATTCTAGGAGAAGGCTTCTTTCTGCAATGTGTGTTTGGGCTAAAGGGATGTGTCTAGGTTGCTGGCTCAGGCCTAGGAGAGTAGCCTAAGCTCTGATACCAAATATGGAGAATTAGGCAACATATGATGTAAACTAGAAGCAAGTAATTGAACTGTTATGTTGAGGTTTGATTGAACTGAATTGAACAGCAGCAAACTCAAGGGAACCAAGATAATATGGGCTTGGCTTGGATATAGTCACACCACCAAGACAACTTCATGGCCCTTGGTGCTAATCTGGATATAGACACACCACCAGATCACCAGCCAATACTCACTAGAACACCACTTGTAATAGCCACAGTATAGGATAGCTAAAGAGAATTTTGAGAGAAATGGAGCTATGGTCAACAACATATATTCAACAACTAAGTACTTACTATGAAAATTAGGGCTTTTATACTCAGCCTTCGACCCTCTATCAAATGCTAAGTCAGCAAACAAGAGCAAACTAAAAACAGAAAACAAGTTCAAATTACAAACAGCCAAAAAACAGTAGCTCTTCTTATTCTTTGACACCTAATCAGCTTGTAATCTCTATTATTGAGGTGTCACTACCTTGGAGCCTTCAAGCACTGCTAATGATGGCCTCAGGGAGCAAGTTATAGCTAATAATCTAGTGTTTAACCTGGGCTGACATCAAGGTACAGCAGCTTATTATCCTTTGGATCAGAGGGTATTTTCTTTGATTTTGTGCTGGTTAAACTACTGTAATGTCAGCTCAGTGAAATATTTTAGGGCTATATTTAATAAAATTTTAGACACCTTTTCATGCCCATAAGTGTGCCAAAACGTTGCTTTAAAATGAGCCACCTTTGACTCTTTAAAATGCTGTTGTGCTGGACTTGAATTTGTACAGTGCAGCCTGTTTGGGTTAACTTGGCTGATTGAGTTAAAGCAAATGGTGGGGCAACTTGTACCATTTATTAGCTAATAACAAAGCTAGCAAATGCATAAAGTCACTCCTTAAAAGGACCTATTGATTATTGTATTAGATAGTAGAGCTTGAACTAGGGGGCATGCTTGACAGAATGTTGCAATCAGAACCTTGTGTCACGACCTTGAGCACTAATGCTTGAACACTATTGCTTGAGCTGGCTTCAATGGAGTTATCCCTATCAGAAGCTATTACAGTTTGAAAGAGAAAACGGCTTTGCTCCTTTGATCAAACCAAAATACTTAGCTTTCTTATCCTTACTTACGCCGAGTAAGGTGGTGTTCAAGTGAAGTCTTAAACTTGATTAAATGGTGTTTTTGTATCTTAGTCATGTTTAAGGACCCTATTCTTAATCTTGGTGGTGTTGTGTGTATCAAAGAAACAAATTTACTTCTATCTTTTATTCTTTTTTCCATTTGGATTCCCTAGAACTCAAAGTTGGGTTCTTATTGTTCTTAACCTTCCTTTGCACTCCTTTGAGTGTGAGTTGAGTTAATTGGAATATCCATCAAGAAAACAACTCCCCAAAGTCCTCATCATCAGCATATAGATACTTTAGATGCTCAAAATCAAGTATACAACCATCTAATTGAAATACGAGCAAATACCTCTGATGGAGGTCCATCCTCAAGGTCCAATAATGTTTCAATGATCCAGAACAATCAAGAAATCAAGTCCAAAGTCACGGCCATAAGTCACTTGATGGAGAAAACACAAGGTGATGCACCCGGGTTCTCATCCAGATTTTCACCTAGTTTTTGTTATCTAATTACACAGGATTAAGGCACGTTTTGGTGCTTGTTTTTTGGGGAATTTTCAAGCTCAAGATCTTAGCTTTTAAGTCCAATTGGTTTCATATTATTTGGAGTTCAATTGGTTGCTTAAAACAGCTCATCTTTTGACCCTGTCCGGATTGCACTACAAACTGGACGGTTTTGGAATTCTAGTTCGTTCAGGGGGCAAATGAAGTCCAATTGCTGCGATTCAAGTTGCAGGGTAAACTAGACATCTTGAGGTTTCCATCCATGTAAGAAACGTAGCAATTAGTCAACATTTGATGTGTCAAACATGCATGACAATCTGAGGCAGAAACCGGCTAATTGACACCCGGTTACTTAGCCTAGTAGTTTTCCTCCTTCAAGGGGTTTGCTTAAGGTGTAAGCTTGCCTACCAGGTCAAATTGAGCTGCTTGGTAAGCTGCCACCCAGCCACCCATGAGAGAGACACGTGGAGCAAGGGAAAAGCCTCCATTTTGCAAGCTTTCGCACGGCCACTCAAGCATGACATGGCAACCATGCATTCTTCAACTCTTTTGAGGTGGCCAGCCATGTAAGCTTACCTTCCTAGCTGGGAAATTGAGTCATTGACATTCCTTAATGCATAGGAAAGAGCTTAGGAAGATAAAATAGTGCTTTGTAACTTAAACTTTCAGTTAGTGTTTGTTTTAGGCCAAACCGTGTACTAAGTAGTCTTAGGCATGCTTAATGACTTTCCTACCTTAGAAGGAAAGCTCTCTCATGTATTCTCAAGGCCATATAAAAGCCTTGTATGTTCATTTTAAGCATATAGAGTTGAATATTCAGTTGAGAGCATTGACTTTGTGTCTTGTGATTTCCTTAAACACTTAACTTGCTTATCCTTAATTGTGGCCGATTAAGGTGGTGACCAAGTGAGTCTTGATCTTTGGTTAGGTGGTGTATCTTATCCTAATCCAAGATTAAGGGCCCTAAGCTAATGTATCTTATCTAATCATCTAGCTTAGAACTATCCAAAATTCATTAAACACACTTGAAGTTCATAAGCTAGCTCTTGGTTTCTCTCCTCTCAAACCGTGAGCTCCCTCTTTGATCTTCTTAGTGTTCTAAATCCTACTTTCATTCCTCACTTCCCTTACTCCTTTGTTTACTCATTTCCACACAAAATCAAGACCAAGACAAAGCTAATTGCATCAGACTTCCATTACTCCTCAAAGCTATCTCAAACCGTGAAGAAGGCACTTCCTAGGCGAGCTAGGCAGCAAGTTGGCACGGTCCCCCCGTGCCATCAAGCACGACCGTGCCTCCCTGGCCGTGAGTGTTTGCTTGTTTTCTAGTATCCTTTGACTTGAGTTAACTTGGGTTGCTTCATTCCCTTGAAACTTACATCAACCTCCCAGATAATGCATCGGCTCCTTAATTGAGCTTCCCAGACTTATGCTTGATTATAAAGTCAAATGACTGGAGATAGTCAATCCATTTAGCATGATGTGAGTTGAACTTATTTTAGCCTTGAACATACTTTAAAGCCTCATGACTAGAATGCAAAATGAACTCACTAGCCTTAAGATAATGGCTCCAGTGCTCTAGGCATCGCACACACGCATAAAACTCCTTATCATAGGTGAAATACATTCATCTTAAATCACATAATTTAGGCCCATGGATTACCTTCTTGAGCAAGAACATGACCTATTCCACACCTAGACGCATCACATTCCTGAGTAAGAACCAAACAGAAGCATGCAAGCTCAAGGTAGATTTTAAGCCTGGTTTTGTGGTTCTGATTGCTTAGGCCTCCTTGAGGCTTACGTCAAATACTTTTGCATATTCAGTTGCCCCAAGATGTTAGTTATCTTGTCCAAGTAAGAAAATCAAGTTAAATCAAGTGTATATCGAAGAACTATGGCCATTTTGCAACATGTGCGAGATTGAGCCTGGTTCTACCCGATTCTATTTAGCTAAGGTTTTTAGTTAGCAAATGATGATCTAAACCTGATTTCTCATTATGGAGAGTTAGTAGACATCCTAAGGTTTCCATCATGTAAGGAAATCTAAATCGTGCTCACTTTTTGTAGGAGAAATGTGGTGCAAACTGCTTAGTTCTGTCTAATTGGTGCATTTAATGGTGCCCTTTCTTTTTAGCATCCAATCAAGGCCTAGTAGCACCATTTGGTGGTTGAAGGGAGTTAAAGCATAATCATGATGGATATCCCAGTGAACACAACTCACAAGCAGAGGAATGCAATTAAATAGCTAAGACACGAAGAACTCAACTAGAGCATAATGGAATCTGAAACTGAAATGGGGTTGAAAGATAGAACTAAACTCGAAACTTAGACACAGAAACACCACCAAGCTGAAGATTAGGGCCTTTGAACTTAGATAAAGATACAGAAACATCACTTAATCAAGTTTAAGATTTCACTTGAACACCACCTTACTCGGCCGAAGTAAGGATAAGCAAGCTAACTATTTCGGTTTCACATAGGAGCAACGCTCTCCTCTCTCATTCAAAGTGTGAGTAATCTGATTACAAAATTATCATTACTAGCCCATATACACAAGCTAGCAAGCTGGTCAAGTAAAGAGGGAGATGTTTCTTCATGATTAGGAAACCTCCTAAACTAGCTTAACAATCCGGCTTAGCTTAATCTCCTAATTCAGCAAAGTTTAGCTTGCTTAATTACACTAGTTACAACCCTTGGGTTAAGTAATCTTAGGATGAAGTCTAAACTCATTACTAATCAAGCAATTAAGCAAATAAGTAGCCGCTATCACGTGGGAGAAAAGGAGAAAAGTAGCTGGTTGATTTTGGCTTTACGGCTAGCCAATGGAGACGTTTCTGCAGTTCTCTTCTGGTTTCTCTTTTGTTCTTCATTTGGCTAACTTGAAAGGCCCATGATTGTGTACAAGCTTTGTTTGACTACCTAATCATGCTGCTCGGATAAGATTGGATGGTCGGAAGAACAACAACCACCAAATGCACTAATTAGCTACACTTGGGAAGATTGCAGGCTGCTTTTGCTTGCCACATCTCTAATGCAAAAATTTTGCATGATCTGGAATTTCTCACATGGATGAAAACCTCAGAATGTCTCTAACTTCTCCAAGTGGAATGGCTAGTTTATGACTTCATTTGCTGGTCCAAAAGCTCAGATAACACATACCGGTAAGAACCGGGTTCCAGCTAACACGGTTTGCAAAAAGTGTCTGGTTCTTCAATTTGAACATAACTTAACTTAGTTTTCTTAATTGAACCAAGTAATTAACATCTTAGGGAATCAAGATATGTAAATAATTCTTCTAACTAATCATGAACGCAAAATCGGGCTTGAAATTAGCCGTGAACTCGGATGCTTTTGTTTGTGCCCTTTACAAAATGTTAACTATACTTTTGACTTTGGATGATGATCTTGGACTCCTTGGACTTGTTTACGCAACCTCAATGTCTTGGATGGGTCACTATCCTCCCCTTGTTGAGAAGATTTAATCCTCAATTCTGCTAGGTAGTCGTCTGGAAGGTGAGGGCCCAAATCTGCCATATTGAATGTGGCTGAAACTCCAAAGTCTCCTGGTAAATCAACCTTGTATGCATTGTCATTTACGTTTTCCAAAACATCAAATGGACCTTCAGCTCTTGGCATAAGCTTGTTCTTTCTCTTGGAAGGGAAACGTTCCTTCCTTAGGTGTATCCGTACAAGGTCGCTAGGTTCAAAATACCTTCTTTCTGCTATGCTTGTTAGCTTGGGCTTGGTGTGTTACATTTTCTTTCTCTATTATGCCCTTAACTAGCTTATGGAGCTTCTAAATCTCTTCCACTCCAGCCGCTGCATCCGTACTTGGCTTTTGGTATAAAGGTCGTGGAATGAGATCAAGTGAAGTAAGGGGACCAATTAGATAGACCACCTTAAAAGAGGATAGACTAGTAGCCTTACTAGGACCCTTGTTGTAAGCAAACTCAGCATGTGGCAAGAGCAAATCCCAAGCTTTGGCAAGAGGTTTAATCAAAGCTCTTAGGAGAGTTCCTAACGTTCGACTTGTAACCTCTGTTAGCTTAACAGTTTGGGGATGACAAGTGGTACTATACTTGAGTTTAGTACCTAATTTCTTCCACAAGGTAATCCAAAAATGACTCAAGAAGTTAGTATCCCCATCAAAAACAATAGACCCGGGAATACCATGTAATCTGGTTACCTCTTTAAAGTAGAACTCTGCGATGTCTGTAGCATCACTGGTTTTGTTGCATGGTATGAAATGTGTCATCTTGGAAAACCTATCCACCACCAGAAATATAGAATCCTTATTCCTTTAGGTTTTAGGCAAACCCAAAATGAAATCCATGCTTACATCCGCCCAAGGAAGAGTAGGAACTGGAAGGTGCGCGTATAAGTCATGGGGAAGGGAATGACTCTTAGCAACTTGGAACGTACTACATCTCCTCAAGATGTCTTAAAGATCTTTCTCCATTCCTAGCCAGTAACAATGTTCTTTTAACATGGTTAAGGTCTTAGGATCTCCATAATGACTAGCCAAAGAACCATCATGCACCTCTCTAATCAAAAGCTCGTGGGTGCTACACTTAGGTAAATACAAGCGTGCAACCTTAAATAGAAAGCCCTCTCGGACTGAGATATCTCCTTTGGGGTGCTTTTGGCACACAGAAATTGATATAGAGCATGGTACATAAGAGGGCTCCTAAGGTCCAAATGAAGTCCAAGGCACCAGCCAAGGTCATGGAGATCAAGGTAATCAGCTTTCACTTAGCCAGATTCATGCCTTGTTCTCTAGATCCAAACCAGAATTAAGCGCTGTTTTGGATGGCATGATTCTAGGAGTTTCCAAGACCTCCTATGGGCAAGTCCTACTTTGTTTGACTCCCTGAGAAGTCTACTTATAAGTGGGAAACTCAATTTTGACTACACTATAGGCATTTTGCTGCATTGGTCCAAGATATTGAAGATATACCGAGAATGTCTTGTTTACCCGTCTTGGAAGATCACATGGAATCACCACCTAAAACCTGATTTAGGACCAATGTTTTTGCTTGGAATGATGGCCAACATCCTAAGGATTCAATTCATGAAGAGAAATCAAAATCATGACTAGTTCTTCAGGGTGATTCAGCCCCATTTTGTTAACTGTTGCAGGCTGGGCTCCACTTTGACCCATTTGGAAATTAGCTTGGTTCTCATAAGAAAAGCTAACTTAGAGCCAATCTTTCTACTCAGGATGTTAGCCAACATCCTAAGGTATCACAGCATGAAAAGATATCCAAATTATGACTAGTTCTTCATGGGGTTCCTACTGCATTTTGTCAACCATTGCAGTTTAGGACCATTCTGGACCCAGTTCAAGTTACTGGTAGATTGCCCCACCTAAACTTGACTTAGGCCTAATTTGTCTTTTTGGGAGAATCATTAACATCCTAAGGATCTAGGTCATGCATTAAAATTAGTTCCAAATCAAGTGGAGGTTTTGGTTTCACCATAAGCAAATTCAGCATGCAACTGGGCCTGCTAAGCTAAATTAGACTATTTTAGCTTTGCAGGAGGTTTTCCTTAATCAAGAGGGCTTGCTCACCTGCTAGCTTAGTTCCCTACTTGCTTAGACCTCCAGGATTATCATTGCTGTCTAAGCAGCTTTGGCATGGCCAATTGGTCTAGGAAATAAAACCCACTAGCTTCCGAATAGGCCAGCCGAAAAGTGATCAGCTGCAGCCATCTTTTCTATCACCAACATGTGCAAATGGGCTGATTTATGTGAACTAAGCTTGTATTCAGCCCCTAATAATTATTAAACAAGTTGTATTAGTTACACTCCAACTTGTAATTAGCTTAGATTAAGACAGTTTTGCAAAATAGTTTTATCTAACCCGAATTAGCTTAGGCCAGCAGCTAGCTTGCTTGCTTGCTAACTTAGCATGTATATATGCTTGCTAGCTTGATTGTTTAAGGTAGATTTTGTAAATATAAAACCTCCATTGTTGAATTCAGCTCAAACTCCCTCAAATCTCTCTCCTATGAATCCTAACAAATTGCCAATTTAGAGTGGTTTCTTTTAATCCATTCTAGTGGCATCGCCTTTATGATTTGGAGGGTGGACTCCTAATCAGCTTGGGTGGTAGCGTGGCCTTTATCCCATTCATATCCTCTGCTCTTGTTCTTGTTCATTACTGAATCAAAGGCCATCTAAGTTTAGATTGCAAACAAGTTACATTGTATAGTACTATCAAAAGCTGACCTGACACGATTACCGACCCGAATCGGATAAGAAATTTGGTAGATTTGGGTAAAGATTTCCAACCTGTTTAATTAAATAGGTCGATAACACTAACCAGTTTAATTAAACAGGTCAGGCTTAAGTTGAGATTTTTGACACGAAGAAAATACCTATTTAATTTGTTTAATTAAACAGGTCAATAGGTCAACTTGTTTAACCCGTTTAACCTACTTATTTGTGGGGAACTTAAATTTTAGAAGTTTTCATTTTGGGGAATGGGGGAGCCCCAGTTTATTTGTTTATTTATTTCTGAGCTAAACCTAACTAACCATTTGACCATTTGAACCCTAGCTATATAAGAAAGTAATGAAGGTAGATGCTCAGTCTCTCTCTCTCAAACTCTCCATCTCTCGCACTCTCAAACTCTTAGTCTCTCACACTCTTAGTGGCTCCACAGCAGTGACAGCACTAAGTCAACACTAAGTCCTCCTTCCCTTCTCTACTCAGCTACTTTTACACTCTCACCTCCACAGCACTAAGGCGACAACCGTTACAGCCTAAGCACCAACTCGAGTAGTCGACAACCACAGTATGATCTGTTCTTTTTGCAATGGATTTTTATTTTGATTTTTAAGCTTTTACTGTCGTGGGAATGTCGATCGTATCTATCTGAAATTGCTTGTGATTTTTCAAGCTATTTGTTGTCGGAATGTTGATCCATAAATTTGTGTTTTTTGGGGAGATTGAAGTCTAAAATTGCTTGTGATTTGTTCATTCTTTAGATTGAAGTTTCAAATTACTTGTGATTTGTTGTCGGAATGTCGATCTCATCACTCTTTGTTCTTTTGATCTGATTGTCTCGCTCTCTTTCTCTTGCTCTGTCTCTATTTCTCTCTGCCTCTCTTTGTCGATCTGACTATCTTGCTCTCTTTGTTCTTTAGATTTGATTGAAATTGCTAATTACAGGTTAAAGGCCTTTATACTATAACTGTGATGTATCCTCAAGGAAAACCCAAGAGGATAGGAACGAGGGTGGGATGAAAGCAATGGGAGGTAACAACAAGGCAACTTTGAATTCACAAACTCACCTTCAGTTGGGAAGGATAGAACCGGAACTAACACCTACCTTGGATACAGAAACACCACCAAGGTTTGATGTTAGGGCCCTTAACAACCTCTTGGATACAGAAATACCACCAAGAAGGAAGTTAATACTCTTACTAGATCACCACTCAACTTGGCCAAAAGATGAGATAAGCTAGAAGAGAGTTTGAGGATTCAAAGGAGCAAAGCTCAACTTTCATTCAATAAACAAGCTTAAGTGGCCGGCCAAGGGCTTGTGGGGGTATTAATACAAAAGTTCCAAGTACAAATCATAGGCCCTAGGTTGCACTATAAGCTAAACTAGGGAAAAATACATAGATCATATCAAAACAAAAAAGGGTAGATGCATCCTCCACTTGACACCTCTTCAATGCTAATCTTGAGGATAATGTGTCGGCCTAGGGGTGAATGGAAGCTTCTTGGAAGCTAAGTACCCTTCATGATGACTCTTGCAAGTGGCTAAGCATGGGTTAGAGCAATAAAACACCTCACTCTTCTCTCTTGTACCCGGCTGCCCCATTACCCGGTTAAAAGGGTGTTTCTTCCCTTGTTTTGGTGGTTAATAGTTCCTCATGAGTGTAATTTGGCTGAGGTTTTTTATGGTCACTTGATAATATTTTTAAATACTTTCAAACCATAAAAGTTTCAACCCAAATAGAGGATAAATAGGCCACCAAACAACCGCCTGTTTCAGCCCTGCCCAGTTCAGCGCTTGGATGTAGTGATTGATTTTCCTTGAGGTTTTGAGGTATCAAATGAACTCCAAATGACTTGCAAGAGGTCTTGATGGAAAGAGCACATCTTGAACTTAAACTTAGGCTTCCTGCAACCCCATTTCAGCCTTGGGAAGTTTAGGAAATAACGTGCACAAACCCGGGTTTGTGCACGCCTGAAATTCCAGTTTTGAGGAAATAATTTCCTTGTTCCCTTAGGTTGATTTCTTGCATCTTGGACATGAGGTTTGGACCTTTTGGGCACCCTTGATGGCCATGGATCATGTTAGGGGATGGACCTCCATCATCCTCCCCTTGTTGAAGAGAATTTGCCCTCAAATTGATAAGATTATCATCCTCCTCATAAGGGCTAAGGTCGGCTACGTTGAAAGTACCCGAAACTCCATACTCACCGGGCAAATTGATCTTGTATGCATTATCATTGATGCGTTCCAACACTTCAAAAGGACCATCGGCCCTTGGCATCAATTTGCTCTTCCTCTTAGAAGGAAACCGTTCCTTCCTTAAGTGAACCCATACCAGATCACCGGGGTGAAGCACCATCTTCTTTCTATGCTTGTTGGCATGGTCTTTGTATGAGGCATTGGCCTTCTCAATTTTGGCCTTCACGGTTTCATGGAGCTTCTGGATCTCTTCGACTCGCTTGCTAGCCTCCATGTGAGGCTTCTCATTCATTTCTCTTGGAGCAAGATCAAGGGGACTCAAGGGATCCATCCCATAGACTACCTTGAATGGAGATAAGCCCGTGGCCTTGCTAGGTGACTTGTTGAAGGCGAATTCGGCTTGTGGCACGGCTAAGTCCCAAGCTTTGATGTTGGATTTCACTAGCACTCTTAAGAGGGTTCCCAAAGTCCGGTTGGTGACTTCGGTTTGCCCATCCGTTTGAGGGTGGCATAAAGTGCTATACTTGAGTTTGGTTCCCATCTTCTTCCAAAGTGTCATCCAAAAATGGCTAAGGAACTTGGTATCCCTATCCGAAACAATGGATCTAGGGATGCCATGTAGTCTCATTACTTCCTTGAAGTATAATTCGGCAATGTGGGTGGCATCATTGGTCTTGGTACAAGGTATGAAATGGGCCATCTTAGAAAAACGATCAACAACAACAAAGATCGAATCTTTACCCCTTTGTGTTCTTGGAAGGCTAAGAACAAAATCCATGCTCACATCCTCCCAAGGATGATTGGGAGTAGGTAAGGGAGTGTATAAGCCGTGGGGTACGAGGTGGCTTTTGGCCACTTGACAAGTTGCACATCTCTTCAACACATCTTGGACATCTTTACTCATACTTGGCCAATAATAATGTTCCCTTAACATCATAAGGGTCTTGTTTTCTCCAATGTGACCGGCAAGAGATCCTCCATGGACCTCACGTATGAGTAACTCTCTTGTGCCACACTTAGGCACACACAATCTCGATCCCTTGAACAAAAATCCATCTTGGACAAGGAAGTCACCTTTGGAATGTCGAAGGCACTCCTTGTAGAGCTCTCCCAAATCTTCATCATTCTCATAGAGGGACTTCAAATGCTCAAACCCAAGAATGCAAGCATCAAGTTGGAATAGCAATAAGTGCCTCCTTGACAAGGCATCGGCTCCTTGGTTGAGCTTTCCGGACTTATGCTTGATGGTGAAGTTGAAAGATTGGAGGAACTCCACCCACTTGGCATGCCGTGAGTTAAGTTTATTTTGCCCTTGAATGTATTTCAAGGCTTCATGATCGGAGTGCAAGATGAACTCACTAGCCACCAAGTAATGATTTCAATGCTCAAGGCACCTCACTATTGCATAGAACTCCTTATCATAAGTGGAGTACTTCCTCCTTGAGTCACAAAGCTTCTCACTAAAGAAGGCTAAGGGCCACCCTTCTTGAGTGAGGACTCCTCCAATGCCAACTCCCGAGGCATCACACTCTACCTCAAACACTTTATCAAAGCATGGCAAGGCAAGAACCGGTGCTTGGGTGAGTTTGGACTTGATGGTTTCAAAGGCTTCTTGAGCCTTGGGAGTCTACTTGAACGATGTACCTTTGATAACCTCGGTCATAGGGGCCATAATGGCACTAAAGTTTCTAATGAACCGCCTATAGAATGAGGCAAGCCCATGGAAACTTCGCACATAATGAATACTCTTGGGGGTTGGCCAAGACCGAATTGCTTCCACTTTACTCTCATCAACTTTGATGCCTTCACTTGTGACAATGTAACCAAGTAAGGTTACCTCATGAGTGAAAAATGCACACTTCTTGAGGTTACCATAGAGCTTCTCCTTCTCTAGAACCTTCATGACTTGTGTGAGATGTTGAAGGTGCTCTTCTTCATTCTTGCTATAGATGAGGATGTCATCAAAATACACCACAACGAATTTGCCAATGAAGGGCCGGAACACTTGGTTCATGAGCCGCATGAAGGTACTTAGAGCATTTGACAATCCGAATGGCATGACTAGCCACTCATACAAGCCTCCTTTGGTTTTGAAGGCCGTCTTCCATTCATCTCCCTCTCTAATGCGGATTTGATAGTAACCACTTCTCAAATCCACCTTAGAGAACACACTAGAACCATATAACTCATCAAGCATATCCTCAAGGCGGGGAATTGGATATCTATACTTGATGGCTATCTTGTTGATTGCTCGACTATCAACACACATACGCATGCTCCCATCTTTCTTTGGCACAAGGAGGGCTGGAACCGCACAAGGGCTCAAGCTCTCTCTAATCAACCCCTTATCCATAAGCTCATCAACGTGCCTTTGGATTTCCATGGTTTCTTTGGGGTTTATTCGATAAACCGGTTTGTTTGGGAGAATGGAACCGGGTATGAGGTCTATGTGGTGTTGGATGGTTCTTTGTGGTGGTAAGCCGGGAGGTATTTCCTCGGGAAAGACATGGCTAAAGTGTTCAAGGAGGGAAAGGCCTAGGGGGTGTGATGGAGTGGAGGTTTCGGATTCTTCAAGGGTGGCTAGGATCCACTCCTTGAAGGCCTTGAATTCATGGTGAGAAGCCTTAAGGAGAAGCTCACTTACGGCTAGAAGCATGTCCGAATGGTCATGGATTGGTTGGGGCTTACTTTTGTGGAGTTGGGAAGGGCTTAATGGGGCAAGGGTGATCTTTTTCCCATCTTTGTGGAAGGTGTAGGTGTTTAGATAGCCATCATGTATGACCTTCCGATCAAACAACCAAGGTCTCCCCAACAAAAGGTGACATGCATCCATGGGGATGATATCACACAAAAATTCATCATGATAGTGCTTCCCAATTGAGAATGAAATCAAGCATCTTGAATTAACTTGCAACCCCTTACCTTGATTTAGCCATTGAATGTTGTAGGGGGGAGGATGAGCCGAAGCTTGAAGGCCAAGCTTCTCCACCATAGTTGAGGATGCCACGTTTGCACAACTCCCACCATCAATGATGAGGGAACACACTTTGCTTTGAATGGTGCAACGTGTATGGAAGATGTTCTCCCTTTGTTCTTCATGCTCTCCTCTTTTGGTACTCAAAGCTCTCCCCAATACAAGTAACTCTCCTTCATCCGCTTCCTCAATCACTTCTTCTCGTTCCTCCATGTAATACACACCTTCTCTTTCTTCCTCCTCTTCTCCCTCTTCTTCTCTTCTCTCATCCCACTCGGCCAAGGTGATAACTCTCCTATTTGGACACTCTGAAGCAATGTGCCCAAGACCTTGACACTTGAAACATCTCATTTGGTCATTTGGCTTAGGGTTGGGACGGTTTTGGGAAGGTGGAGTCTTTTGTGGGGCTTGGTTCTTTTGTGGAGGTGAGGGTGTAGTAACCGTGGGTTTGGGAGGTGGATAAGAGTTCCCCTTGTTGAAAGGTTGGCTCTTGGGAAAGGGTTTGGGAGGTTCTCTTTTGTAGAGCTTGGATTTCCTTTGTTGCTCAACTTTGTGGGCTAAGACACACACCTCATCAAAAGTGGCGTATTGTTGCAATTCCACCACATGGGCATACCTAAGATTTAACCCACCCAAATATCTCACTATGGTTTGCTCTTCGGGCTCTCTCAAGTCACACTTGATTAACAACTTCTCAAATTCCCTAGTGTACTCCTCAACACTCAAGTTCTCCTGGGTGAGATTGTGAAGTTGGGAATAATTGTCTTGTAGGTAAGATGGGGGTAGGAAACGGGCTTTGAGTTTGGTTTTCATCTTTTCCCATGTTCGAATCTTTCCCTTCCCTTGCCTAACTCTCTTAGCACAAAGGTTGGACCACCAAAGAGAAGCATATTACGAAGTTTAAGGGCCACAAGTTTTACCTTATTTCCCTCGGAAATCTCTTTGTAGTCAAAGATTCTCTCAACGGTTTGCATCCATTCCAAGAACTCATCGGGGTCTAGCTTCCCTTCAAATTCTGGAATCTCCACTCTAATGTCTCCTTGGTGAGAGGTTGTCCGCCTTCCTCTTCTTGATCTTCTATAAGCCTCCTCTTCACTTGATGAGCTCAAGTGTGGGGCTTCTCTTGCTTCCGGCTCAGAGTCGGAAGAGTTAGAAGATCGGGAACTTCTAATCTCCTTTCGTTCTTGCTTCAAGGAGTCTCCAAGTTGTCGCCTCAAATACTCGTTCTGACCTTTGATCTCTTCATTCTGTAGCTTCAAGGCCTCATAATTCCTCATGAGAGCCTCAAACTTTTCCTCCATGGTCATGCTAGTAGTGCTTGTGTTGAAACAAGGGGAAACCTCACGGCCTGAATGTGGCACGGGCGTGCTGTTAGGCACGGGGTGGCCGTGCTCTGGTTCTGGACGGGAGCGAAGTTGAGACGTGGCTGGGAAAGGGGTGGCACGGTCGTGCGACATGGCACGGGGTGGCCGTGCTGAAGTACTGGGTGTGGATGGAGAAGGAAGTGTGGCTGGAATGTGAGGGTGGCACGGTCGTGCTCTTTGGCACGGGCTGACCGTGCCGATTTTCTGGATGGTGAAAAAAACCGTGGAGCACGGTTTGGTGTTTTTTGAGGGGGAATGTGTTTGGGGTGTTTGGAAGGGTGCTGGGTAGCAAGCTTGGGCCTAGGGAAGCCTTAGCTCTGATACCAAATATGATGTATCCTCAAGGAAAACCCAAGAGGATAGGAACGAGGGTGGGATGAAAGCAATGGGAGGTAACAACAAGGCAACTTTGAATTCACAAACTCACCTTGAGTTGGGAAGGATAGAACCGGAACTAACACCTACCTTGGATACAGAAACACCAACAAGGTTTGATGTTAGGGCCCTTAACAACCTCTTGGATACAGAAACACCACCAAGAAGGAAGTTAAGACTCTTACTAGATCTCCACTCAACTTGGCCAAAAGATGAGATAAGCTAGAAGAGAGTTTGAGGATTCAAAGGAGCAAAGCTCAACTTTCATTCAATAAACAAGCTGGAGTGGCCGGCCAAGGGGCTTGTGGGGGGATTAATACAAAAGTTCCAAGTACAAATCATAGGCCCTAGGTTGCACTATAAGCTAAACTAGGCAAAAATACATAGATCATATCAAAACAAAAAGGGTAGATGCATCCTCCACTTGACACCTCTTCAATGCTAATCTTGAGGATGATGTGTCGGCCTAGGGGTGAATGGAAGCTTCTTGGCAGCTAAGTACCGTTCATGATGACTCTTGCAAGTGGCTAAGCATGGGTTAGAGCAATAAAACACCTCACTCTTCTCTCTTGTACCCGGCTGCCCCATTACCCGGTTAAAAGGGAGTTTCTTCCCTTGTTTTGGTGGTTAATAGCTCCTCATGAGTGTAATTTGGCTGAGGTTTTTTATGGTCCCTTGATAATATTTTTAAAGTACTTTCAAACCATAAAAGTTTCAACCCAAATAGAGGAGAAATGGGCCACCAAACAACCTCTTGTTTCAGCCCTGCCCAGTTCAGCGCCAGGATGTAGTGATTGACTTTGCCTGAGGTTTTGAGGTATCAAATGAACTCCAAATGCCTTGCAAGAGGTCTTGATGGAAAGAGCACATCTTGAACTTAAAGTTAGGCTTCCTGCAACCCCATTTTAGCCTTGGGAAGTTTAGGAAATAACGTGCACAAAACCGGGTTTGTGCACGCTTGAAATTCCAGTTTTGAGGAAATAATTTCCTTGTTCCCTTAGGTTGATTTCTTGCATCTTGGACATGAGGTTTGGACCTTTTGGGCTCCCTTGATGGCCATGGATCATGTTAGGGGATGGACCTCCATCAAACTGTCATCAGTAAGCTCATTCACCCACTGTCTTGCCTCTCTTTTTCATGGTCCTATCTGATTTTGAAATGTGGATGAGTGCATGCTAATTCCAATGATTTTTTTGTAAATGCGAATAGAAATGCCATCCAATTATGAAGATTCAGTGCCTATTGATGTTGATTCAAATGGTAGGGATGCAACTAAAGTTGATAGTAAGGAAGCAAACAGGCCTACCACAATTCGAACAGGCACATATAAGCCTCAAGATATTGTTGCTAGTGTTGGTAAGCCTCTAAAACGCCAAAGGAAATTAACTTCTAGCGGTTGGGAACACTAAGAGTTCCTTCCTCATGATGAAGAGAGTAACTTGTTTTGTAAATGCAAAAAACATGGCCAAACTTATCCCGGAGATAGGAAGTATGGAACTAGCAATTTATACAGGCACTTAAGCAATTGGAAAAGAAGGAATGTTACAGACATAGGTCAATTCCTCTTAGAGAGTCGTTCTGGTTCTTTGGGAAGTAGGCATCCTAGATTTGACTCTAACGAGTTTCATCACTTGTAAGTCATTTGTGTTGTCAAGCATGAATTGCCATTCTAATTTGTTGAATATGATGGTGAAGGGGATCAATCCACGAATGATCAAGTCAACATGCCTACTGTCTAATATAGACTAAACCTCTTAACCTCCCTCTCTTAAGCCTACAAGCGCCCATTAGCACCAAGGAAGTCAAGGAAGTGTATACCTTGGTCAGAGATGCCCTAAACTAGTCTAACAGTAGCTCACCTAGTTCTACCGAAAACTGGCCAGATTTTATCTGCCAATTGGGACCTGCTACTGCAGCATTGATAGACTAAATTGATTGCCCCCTTTGAGTTTAAGAAGTCAGCTTTCCAATAATTTAAGTTTCAAGCTTTTGTACACCATTTGGTTGGTCAACCAGCATGATTTTTTAAACTACGTAGTTCTAGCAGCAATCGAGCAAAGGGCAAAATCAAGGGGAACTAAGTTGACTTAATGGAGTCTAATCCTTTTGAAACATTGAGGCCTAAAAGAAAACATAAATATTTATCAAGTCAGGTGACAAAGGACCCCAAAAGCACCTGCTTGTGCTGCCTTTATCCAGCTAAAGTATGAGACAAAACACCCTTTTACCCAATTATATACTAGCCGGGACAAGGGCCTTGTTTCTTAGGTTTGCAATTGTACTACTTGGTCTTTCTAACTCTTAATGATGTATTAGGCTACTTGTCAGCTTGACACCTCATTTGAAAGCATCATTAGTCCTAATTAGGTGGCCAAAGCTAGATTAGACTTGCTTGTGTTCTCTAGGTGGCTGAATTGACAACCCCCTTCTTCCCTAGTGTGCTTTTGGTCCCCTTAGCCAACTTTTGGAGGTTGAATTGGCTGATTTGTTGTCTTTGAAGGCCAGCCACAATTATTTTGTAAACCAACTTTGTTGAATGATGAACTTGGGTTAGAAAACTCTCCTTTGAAATCCCAATGTTGTATCTTGAGTGTCGCATCTCAAGTGGGTCTCTAGGTCTCTTTTTTCTCAACTAGAAAGGTGATAAATTTTTGTAAACTAGTTGATCTAAAGAGATTGCCTAAGTAAGCCTAAGGGTGGCTCCTCGGATTATCCCTTGCAAGCTCCCTCGTCTATCTTTGTTCCTTAGCTAATTACATTCTGTCCATATATGTGTGCACTATACTGCATCTTGCCTTGGCTTACTTGATTGTTTTGTGAGTTGTTGAGGCTAGCATACATCAAGTGGTATCCAAGTTTGGCCACCCTCTTATGGCTGTAGCTTCCAAACCCCAAACACAACCGTTAGCCGAACACAAAACCAACCCACAAAGAACTCAGTTACAACATGTCTTTTAGCCTCACCCAAGAACCAATAACTGAACAAGCCCTTAAGGAGAAGGCCGAGCTTGAGGCAAAGGTCAAGTACTTCCAAACTCAATTAGGCCAACTCTTGCATGAGAAAAGAAGAAGCTTGAGGAGTTTACAAAGCTCAAGCAAGTAAGAAGACTTAGATGGTTCAGAGGGAAGCAACCCAGTTGGTGATTCCAGCGAGGAGGAGTATGAAAGACATTCATAGAAGCATCATCGACCAAGAAAGCAAAGCTACAATGATTTTAAGGTGGATATTCTAGAGTTTGAAGGCTAACTAGACTTGGACTTGTTCTTGGTGGGTTGGCTCCAAACTGTTGAAAGAGTCTTTGAGTTCAAAGACATACCTGAGGAGAAAAAGGTAAAGCTAGTTGCTTTAAAACTCAGAAAGTATGCATCTATATGGTGGGAGATTGTTATGTCCAAAAGAGTCAAGAAGGGTAAAGGGAAGATTAAAAATTTAGAGAAAATAAAAGCCAAACTTAAGTCCAGGATCTTACCTGCCCATTACTTACAAGACGAATTCCTTAAACTCCACAACCTTAAACAAGGCTCCAAGAGTGTAGATGAGTACACAAGAGATTTTAAGCAACTACTTTTGAAGTGTGACTTGAAGGAGGATGAGTCACAAACCTTGATTCGTTACTTGAGTGGTTTAGATGAATAAATTACCCATGTTGTGGAACTACATCGCTACATTTCCCTAGATGAGTTAAGTATTCTAGCTCATAGGGTGGAGTTATGAAAGAAGCTCATAGGCAAGGGAACAGTTTCAAAGCCTAACCCTCAGCCTTACCCTTTCCGAAAACCTCACTGCAACCCCTCCAAATCTTCCCCAAATGCAAACCTGAGACCCTCCCTACCTACTGCCCCACAAACACCCTCCAAATAGCCCCCAAACCCCTTAGATAAGAAATGGCATTTTAGGTGCCAAGGCCTTGGGCATTTTGCATCCAAGTGCCTAAACAAAAAGGTTGTAACTTTGGCCAAATACCAAGCTTCCTATGAGGAGGTAGGTGAAGAAGTTGAGGAAGGAGAGAAGGAGCTTCACTTGAATGAAGCCCTTGAGGAGGTTGAGGAAGGATCGGATGAAGGAGAGATGCTTGTGGTTAGGCGTACCTTAAGTGGTTTAGCTTCCCAAAATGACTTGGAGCAAAGGGAAAACATCCTCCATACTCGGTGTACCATGAGTGGGAAGGTTTGTTATCTCATTATTGATGGCAAAAGTTATGCTAATGTGGCCTCGATGTCCATCGTAGAGAAACTTAATCTTGTGGTTTCATCATAACCAAGCCCTTACACCATTTAATGACTCAATTAAGGTAAAGGCTTATAAATCTCTTCTCGATGCTTACTTTATCAATAGGGAAGAACTATAAAGATGAGATTTGGTGTGATATTGTACCCATGGACGCTTGTCACGTCCTTTTGGGATGTCCTTCGCTCTTTGATGGAACAGTTATGCATGATAGCCACATAAGCACATACACTTTCACCAAAGACCATAAGAAAATCACCCTTACCCCTCTCAAACCCACCTCTCACCGAAAGTTCGAAGACACTCCTAGCATGGATGTCTTTCTTACTACCCTACTCCATTCAATGAGTTTGATGCTTACAAACATTGGATACTGCTTGTAATAACCCAACCCTAACCCATAATTATTTATTTAAATCATATTTATTTATTTAATTAATCATGTTTATTGATTTAATTACTCATGGTTATTTGTTTAACCAAATCGTGCTTATTAATTCAATTACACTCAATTCATATATTTACCAAATTTTCTTATGTCATTTAAATTTTTCACTTTCATTTATCATATTAAATCATCCCGGTTGGGGGATATTTCATTTGGGTCCCACTTTGCAATTCAAGTTTCATTGATTGTTAATTCAAGTTTCATTGATTAATTAAATATCAGGTGAATTGATATTAGGCCTCGGTAAGTATAATTAGTGACTAATTATTTTCTTACCTTCAGTAACTTTAATCCCGAATAATATAAAATTTTTTCTAACATTTCAAATAATATTTCAAGCCCGAACTTAGCTTGTTGGGCGCAAAACCTTCCTAACTTTGTTATTTTACTGATTGCTCATTTTAGTACCTAATTTTAATTAGCAAAAAGCTACTTTTTTGGTTGAAAATTTACACCTATATGTGGCTATAAATTGACAATTTTTACACATAAAATTCAGCAAACAAAAATAACAAAACCCCAACCCTTTTCTTTCTCTCTCTACCTCACGCGTAGGCAAAAAACAGGGGTAGCAGCTGTTGCCCCTTGTGCCGCTAGTTATGGTGGTTTCTGGCCACTTTCTCGCCATGTCCTGGCTGCCCTGACTTCCCCTTGCTGCCAGCTATCATGCCCAACCATCAAAATCACTCAAAATAGCCCCTCGTCCCTCTAATTCAAGCTTAAAGTAAGGTATGTGCACAACCCTAACTTGTTTTATTTTGAATTTTTGGGGTTGTGTTAGTTGTGATTATTATTTACATGATCAAATTGATAGTTATTATGTAATTTTTATTGAGTTAGGAGATGTTTAAAGTTGTGGGTGATGAATCGGAAGTGTGATCAAATGAGTTGAATCATGGACGTTGAATTCAAGCTTGCTTGTTTCATTTGTTGTGATTTTGATATGAGTTATGTACATAAGGCCTTAAATGATATTTTCATATCTAATTGCGGTGTTTTGATGCTTACTTGAGATGGCCATAATCTAGGGCTTATTATTCATACATGGATTATGGATATTTTTAAATTTTTGCTATAGTCACCCACTGCCTGAATTACTGGGAATAAGTGGCTGGTCCAAAATTTATGAACCTTTTACTATAGCTTCTAGATGATATTGGACAATTTCTGGCCAAAGTTTGTGAATTTTGGAGATGTATTTTATGCGTTGTGAAATTTTGAATTAAACTGCCCTGCTTTGGTGCAAATTGGGCTGTTATTTCAATTTCTGTGCAGCGTATACTTGGAGAAAAATTCTAAAACTTTTATTGTAGATTCTCTATAATATTTAGGAGTTTTTGGCAAAATATCATGAATTTTGGAGGTGTAATCAGGGAGTTATGGAATTTTGAGCAAAACTGCCCTGTTTTTGTATACGAATTATGTAATTAGGTATAAATGAAGTTGTTTGGAGTTTGGATATATTAATGGATTTCAAAATGGATGTTATGCAAATTTTTAGCTAAATTGGTGAATTATGGAAAGTCCCATTTGTGACCAAGAGAGGTTGGTTGGACTAATTACGTAAGTAGATGCATTTATTGGGAGATTGTGGATATTGATACAAAGAAATATATTGAAAATTTTGAAAGGTTTATCATGGAGTGGTTTTTGAGCATTTTA
>JAKOGI010003874.1:0-39514 GCA_029747015.1 Carnegiea gigantea
TATATATATATATATATATATATATATATATATATGTATACATGTATGTATACATGTGTATAGGAGCATCCTTTTTGTTTTACGGGTTCTTTTGAGTGATTGAAGATCTTACAACTTGCAGATTCATTCCTCAACAAGCTTGTATCAAAGCTAGAGCTCCTTTTCTGGTTGGTTTTTGAATCAAAATCTCCATCTCTATTGATTCAATCAAATCCTTCACCCTTCGTCTCATATCCATCCCCGAACACCTACACTTTGATTTCACATTGTTGCTCTCAATTATCCACCTTAATCAATTCTTCTTAGTCCATAAAAAATCCTAAAATATCCAAAACAGATCCCAAAAATTACACAAAAAAGCCTTTATGAAAATCGTAGAAAGCACCTGACCATTGTCCACCACAAACCGCCTGTGGCCCACCCGGCTGTCATTGGCCTCTCCCTTATCTTTCAACTTTCTTTCTCCAAATCCTTTTCATGCCTTATTTGAGGTGGGCTATCCTTAAACTTCAAGATCAAGTTAGAAATGCTTAGAAAACAAATGGCATAAGTGAAGAAGGCCATGAAAGAGCCTTCTTACTTTGATGGTATTCGTATAGATCCTACCATTTATTTAAGATGGGCTCAAACACTTAGAGATTATTTTGAGGCCAAAACATCCTAAGAAAGAGAGATTTTTATGATAGCTACTCAAAAACTCCAATTTTATGCCCAATATTGATTTAAATGCCTTCTAAGGGAGAGTGCTCTTCAAGGCACGCTTAGAATGAAGACTTAGAGTTCACTTAAGCCCGATGTGGATGTGAGATTTTAGCGAGAACAACTCTTTGAAGAGGAGCTCATGAAAGAGGAACTTATTATTGCTCAAGAGAAGATTAAGATTTAGGGAAAAGTGATTCTCTTCAAGATCTTAAAGAAGAAGAATCCTCTATGGCTCGTGAAGAAGCAGATGAAGAAAATGGGATCATTTTGGATCTTGAAAAGAAAGATGTCGAATCAAAGCCCACCTTAAAGATCATGCTACCTATTGTCTCTCAGCCACATTCTTACACTTTCCATTGGCTCGATATGAGAGCTAAGGTAGACATCACCAAACAAGCCCTATTCTTATTCTTAATAAGCAAATTTAATCATAAGGCTTGTATGGAATGTTTCCTTTGATTTCTTATCAAGCTTTACTTGGTGGACCATGGTTGTTTGATTACTATGTGAGTTATGATGGACATGATTTCGACAAACACCAAAGACAAGGATCAGTATTTGCTTTGCATGACAAATACAGAGTGAGGGAGGGATGTGAGAAAAGTCTCTACATGAGTGAAATATGAGATGAGTGAACCTTTAGTAAGAGCAAGCCTATATTTGCCTAACTCTTGGATAACCCAATGATAAGAAAGGAAATTACAACCCTACACCCCTTAGTTCAATAGCCTTTGAATGAATTCTAGACTGAAGTCTTTCATGGTGTGATGCCCCCTTAATGATTCCTCTTGAATGTGAGGTTCCACTTTTTTTTTTTTTTTGATATGCATTGTGATGGATACATTGGGATTTTCAACAAGTTAATAAGTGCTAGATCTCATGCATTAAATCACTCTAAGAAAAGGTTCCCTAAGAGATTTCAGAACTCTTATATACTCAAGAGATGAGGAGTTCTTGACATAATGTGTATTTTAAAACCCCAAGGCTGTAACAAGCCCTAAAGGTTGGTGTTGATGGATTTCAACCTTAAGGATTTGAGGGAAAATCCTTCTTAAATGGGTGAGATGGATGCATATAAAAATGCCCTAAACCATGTGCCAAGATATGGAGATAGTTTCATATGTCCTATAACTCATTGGGAAGATACCCAAGTCTACTATTGGGATATGTAAATATTTCTAGTATGCATTTATATTTTAATTCCTTAAAGCTGTAAATTTTCAGAGATGCAAGTGTTGCTTTTTTTTGGTTAAGTTTACTAAATTTGGGTAAAGTTTGGCTCCTACTCAGTGATGTCCGAAAATCAAATTTACTACAAAAATACATCTGATCAGCGATGGAAATTATGACGGAAAAAGATCATTTTTCCGACGGAAAAATGGATCTCCGACGGAAAATACGCCTAATGTCTCGTCGAAATTTAGCTAGTCGTAGAAAATATTCCGACGGAGACCGACGGAGTCTCCTACGGGAAACACCCGTTGGTAAAACCATCGGACAGTATTCTGGTGCAGTCTGTTCTGCAGAGGGCCAGGAAAATTCCGTCGGAAATTAC
This sequence comes from Carnegiea gigantea, assembly GCA_029747015.1. Taxonomy (NCBI): domain Eukaryota; kingdom Viridiplantae; phylum Streptophyta; class Magnoliopsida; order Caryophyllales; family Cactaceae; genus Carnegiea; species Carnegiea gigantea. The sequence continues at coordinate 2,258 of JAKOGI010003874.1, forward strand.
CTCCCCTCAAAAAAAAATTTTAAAAAAATTTGGTTCTCAAAAACAAAAAAACAAATTAAATATATTACGATATGTAATAAGTAATAATTACCAAATATAAAGTTTTATATCTACCAAAAGATGGTGCTAAATTAAGTATTAATTACGACATTCATAAAACACAGTTGTTTTGGATCTACGCGCAGATCACATAAACTACATGTAAATCATATAAACTAATCAGAGTTAGATAAATTTGTGAGATCATCGTCATTTGTCATTTTAGAAGTCCTCTTCATCATCAGGGTTCAAGCTGATGTGGGCGGAAGAACCTGTACTTTGACCTTTAAAAAATCTTAAAATTTTTTTCAGCATGCGCTCTGTCTTCCCCTGTTTCTTGAATATTTGAGTTATAGCCTCTACTTGCTTAGTTATGCTCTCATTGAGGAGTTGCGCTTGCTCTCTTGGATCAAAATGCTCAGCTGATGAGTGACATGCAGCTGTAATGGTAGCTGATTTCTTCAACTTGACCCCCGCTGTATACACGGCCTTTCTTGTCCAGATTTTCTTTAATCCAATACTCTTCTTGGGTCGTAGGTGATAGTTGGGGGCCCCCCTGAGTTGCAGCTTGAGAGTACTCCTGCCATTTGTTGTGATGATCCTCTTGAAAATTATAAAAAGTAAAACTATTTCATACTAAACCTACAATTATAACATATGAATAATCTCTGAATAGAATGTGCCAAACTTACATATATTTTTTGCAAATTTTTTATCCACAAAAGTTTTGTCTTTCACCTTACAGTGAGTGTCCTTAAACAATTCCTCACATGTGGGTTCCCTACCTAATGCTTTGGCCAAAAGAAAAAAAAAAGTAACCAGCAATTAAATATAAACAAGGACGAAAACCTCAATCCATACCATACATTATATATAAGAAATACGCTTATTAATACTCACATTCCTTACTAGGCGCCTTTTCTTTTCACTACTCGGAATTGAGCCACATGTATGTAACGAAGGACCAAAACGTTCAGCATCACTGAATCTATTCTTTTTATTTTGTTGACTCAATTTCTTGAACTTGTCATCCTCACTCCCATGCTTAAGCATGTCATTCCAAACACTAGGTGGTAACCACTTCGGTTTTTTGTTGTACTTCCTGGCATATCCAAGAATGTCCCTAAGTCGAGTTGCACCTCTGTACTCAAAGTTACGCTGTATCTGAGTTTCATTGTCTGGATGCCAGTAGTAGTATTTCTGTGCCAAAGTTGAAGTATATTAGTAATTAAACATCTCAAACAATCCAATGACGACTTTCAAATTCATTGTATAGAAAATTAACCTTGAACTCATTAAACCATATGTCTCTATGAGATTGTTGAACTTCCCCCCATGTGGCCCAAGGACGTGGGTACTTACCTGTAAAGCTTTCAACAATTTTCTGAACTACGCCCTTATATGGAACAAAACTAAGAACAAGAAAAGAATTTGTTAAAAGTAATAACCGTAGGCATTAAAAGAATATGATTACTGAAGAAGTTACAAAGTTTGTAATGAACTTACGTGTCACCATCGGGTTATAAATATATCTTGTTATTGGTGCTTGCAATTTCACTATCAGGTGCAGGACTGTGTCTATCTCTTCCTACCCCTGCATTTCGGACCCTTTCGTTGTGCACTGAGTGGCTTGGCATTCTAGGTTGCCCTATAATCTGATTACCGTTGAAATGTGGACTAACAGTGCCAAACTGCTGATAAAGTAACGGAGTAGCTGAAGTACCACCCATGTAAGGAATATTGGATTGGATTGGTGACTGCATACCCGCACCAGAAAAAGGTGGTTGCATATGAGGTTGCCCATTCATACTATCAAAATAATTTTCGAATGGTTGAATTAGATTAAGAAAACCTCCAAACATTCCACTGAAGGTGTTTGTTTCATAGTTTTGATCAGCAGGATCATACTGTGGGGTCGGTTGTGGTGCTCCTCCACCCGCATCATTCCTAACCGTTCGACTACGACCACGTCCACCATTGAGTCCAGACATCTAACAAATAAGAACAAAATAAAAAAAATACAACCGCACAAATATTTATAGTATTGTCAGTGAAACAATTACAGTACATATATACAATTGTTTTTTTGGGTTTGCAATTAAGAAAAACTACATACACATGCATAAATATCCATACAATGAAAAGATTAAATCAATCATTATGGGACACATCGTCATCGTCATCATCACCACTTTACAAAGCCATATTTTCATCATCATCATCATCAGTGTCTTCAGCTTCATCCTTCCATTCACCTTCTTCATCCTCTTCATCACCATCATCATGTTCACCATTCGCATCATGATCATCACCTCAATCATGTCCATCAACATCATTAGCTTGTGCAGTTTGATCGACTGATGTTGTGGCTATTACATTATCCACATTCATGGTTGTCATTCCTAACTGTTGATAGGCAAGTTCTAGATTATCCTTATCTTTAGGAGCACCGCGAGGTTTATTTGGTATAGCTACCCACCAATTCGCTTTTCCTAATATCCCCTTATGGTACTTAAGATATACCACTTGGGTTGCAGTATCAGCAAATATGAATGGATCAAACTTTCTATAACGTCTGGTATGATTAACCTCGGGATATGGGGTAAATTTAGGATAACGTAGCCCCCAAGGAACATCCGGGTCAAACCACTTATAATTAAAAAGTACACATTTTTTAACTGGCTCACCCGTAAATTCAACACGAATAATTTCGTGAAGTATGCCATAATAATCTCTTGATACTTCATGACCTTCGCCAACTCCTTTGACACATTTATATGTTCCTTTACCTTCATTTCTAGCCTTGGTATGAAACCGGTAACCATTAACTTTATGCCCAGAAAAACATTCCACTACCATAATCGGTCCATGAGAAAGTTCACCAAAAATCTTGCCTCTCATCATTAAACACCCGATAAGAATTGACCTATGAAGAAAAAAAGAAGGTAATCCTCTTTAGAGTTACAAAAATGTTTTTTAGGAGTTGAAGGTTACTTAAGAAAAATTACTTACATTACACTGAAACCATTGTGCAAAATTTGCCTCGATAAACAAGTCAACTTCCACATCACTCGCGTTTGGATTATGACCGCGAAATTGATGTTTGAACTAACTGTAATGTTTAACAAATGAAATTAATTAATTATTATTCAACAATTATTAAGTATTCAAATGAAACTTTCAGTCACTAATATACTTACTCTAAATATGGTTGCACTTCATCACAATTCAGCAAAATGTGAACGTGAGCGACACAATACTCCGGCTCAGTAAGATATCTTTTTTCTCGATTTCCAAATGGAGTACCCTTACGATTGAACACCGAAAGAGTTCGCATTTGTGGTTCGGGTTGTTGCAGATCCTCATTACGCCCAATACTTGGGCAATGCAAGCTTGACTGAAAATAATACTCAGCAAAATGTTTTATCTCAAATGCTAAGTATGCGTGAACCATAGATGCCTCTACACGAGCTTTATTCTTTGTCGTAGGCTTCAACCAGCTAAAGTACCTCTCAAAAGGATACATCCATCGATATTGAATAGGACCACCCAACAAAGCTTCTTTGGCTAAATGAATGGTCAAATGTTCCATGACATTCTAAAAACCAGGAAGGAAAACTGCCTCCAACTTACAAAGAATTATAGCAATGTTCTTGTTCATTTCTTCCAGCATGCTATCATGCTAACATGCCTCAGAAGTTGGTGCTTTCAATACGGCAACTCCCAAAAGATACTTTGCTTTGTCCAATTATGATTTTCCTCAAATCTCGAGATTTGAAAATGGATATCTGTAGTCACTTTAGGCAATGTCGATACTATATCAGACAACATTTCACTAGAAATCCTTTGGGGAGGGCTAATGTGTATGCTCTTCCCTTTACGAAAAGCAACTTTATTAGCTTTAAAACATTGATTCCGAGGCAAGAACTGACGATGGCAATCAAACCAAGATGGCTTTTGGCCATGCTGTAACTGGAATGCATAATTTTGGTGCATACAAACTGGACATGCTAACAACCCATGAGTACTCAAACCGGATAACATACCATATGTGGGAAAATCATTAATTGTCCATATCAACACGGCATGTAATCTAAAAGTTTCCCTGCATGAAACATCAAATGTATCCACCCTAACATCCCACAACATTTTCAACTCATCATTTAAGGATTGCAAGTACACATCAATCCTGTTCTTCGGATTTATTGGACCCGGAATAATACAACTTAAAAACATGTATGGAGTGGTCATACACATATCTGGAGGCAAGTTATAAGGTGTAACAACAATTAGCCACACAGAATACGATCTTCCAGATATGGAAAATGGTGTGAAACCATCAGCACAAAGACCTAACCTTACATTCTGAGGCTCTACTGTAAAATTTGGATACTTTTGGTCAAAATGCTTCCAAGCTAATTGATGCAAAGGGCAAGGGGTATGGATATACACCTCAATCTCACACCAAGCAAAGGCTAAAACTTGAGATTGCTTACGGGTGGAAGTGGCACGGCCGTGTGTGGAGACACGGGGACCCCGTGCTAACTTGCTGCCTCAAAGTACTAGAATGGCTTAGTTTTGCACGGTTTGGAAGCCTTTCAATTCTATTTGGTTTTCTTGGCTTTTGGAGAGTTTGATATGGGGGATTTGAATGTGAATGATGGTAGAGGAGTGGAATAATGAAGAGGAATGATGGATAGGCTTAGTGGAAGTAATGCCTTGAACAATCAAGCAATCAACTTCATTAAGGAACTGTGTGGAATGAACTGATTTGGGATCAAACTAAACCCTTGGATTGGATACAGAAATCACCACCAACCTTTGAGTTTAGGGCCCTTAAACTTGATTAAGATACAGATTCACCACTTAATCTAGTTTAAGACTCACTTAAACACCACTTAGTTTGGCCTAAACTAAGATAAGCAAGCAAGGATTTGAGAGGAGGCTTTCAAAGCTCTCACTAAACTTTCATTCATCAAATTCTGAAGTGTCCCTTTGCTTGTGGCCGTGAGAGGCCTTACATAGGCAGCAAAAACGTCTAAGCTAAGCAAGCTAGCAAGCATCTTACTTTTCCTTCCTAGGAGGGAAAGGTATTAACTAGCTCTAATTGCCACGGTTAGAGCTAATTGACTTCAAGCATGCTTAAGGCTAATCAAAACACATCTAATCCTTCAACGAAAGCAAGACAAATGATTATTACAACTTAATCAACTTGTCCCTAAGCTTAATCAGCAAAATAGGCAGCAAGTGGACATGTGAGCAGCCGAAAAGTGACCTCTCCCCTTTGCGGCTGACCAATGACATTCAAGGGACATCTTTCCTTGTCTCTTCATTCTCATTGGCTGATCTTTCCAAGGTTGCAGCTGATGATGGTGCCTTGGGGTGTGTGCCCAGCCTTGGAGGGTGTATCAAGTCAGTGGATAGCAAGGAAAACCACCGGGAAGGGTTGCTTCAGCCGTGCTATCAGACCGTGTGCAATGGCAGATTTTCACCCGGTTTTCAAGCCAAGTTTACCCAAAGCAAAAAATGATATGGTTTAAGTTTTAAACGTGGGAAAGAAAGTTTAGGGTGTGTATAAACCACCCCATTCAAGAAATCAAGGTTAAACATGGATTAAGTAAGGTAATCACATGTAAACTTTTAACCGTGCAGGATTGGACTGATTCTGACCGGTTAGGAAAAACGCCCTTGATCCTTCATCCTCTTGTAGCATGACTTGAACGCAATGCTTGGACTTGAAAGTTAACTTCCTGAGGATTCCAAAAATGCAAAAATATTGGCCCTAAGCCATGAAATGGCCTAAGAAATCATGTGCACAAAACCGGGCTTGTGCAGGCCGGTTGTGCCAGTTTCAGCTTCTTGCCAAAGGAGGGCTATCTTTTGAGTTTGAGACCGTGTTCTTGGTCGACTTGGACTTGTCACAACTTGATCATGGTCTTGGCTAGGTGGCCCTCCATCATCCTCCCCTTGTTTAAAAGATTTGACCCTCAAATCGGGTGGGGAATTGTCCGGGTAGAATGGACTCAAATCAGCTACGTTAAAAGTAGCTGAAATCTCATAATCACCAGGGAGATTAATCTTGTAGGCATTATCGTTGATTCTCTCCAAGACTTCAAATGGACCTTCTGCTCGTGGCATGAGTTTGTTTTTCCTTTTAGAGGGAAAACGTTCCTTTCTTAAATGAATCCATACCAAGTCTCCTGGTTGAAAAACAATCTTTCTCCTATGCTTGTTGGCGTGTGCTTCATAGGCTGCACTAGTCTTCTCTATTCGTGCCTTCACCAACTCATGGAGCTTTTGAATTTCTTTTACTCTTTGTGTTGCATCAACATGGGGCTTTTGATCTTGGGGTCGTGGGGTGAGGTCATTTGGACTTAAAGGATCGACCCCATACACCACTTTAAATGGTGAAAGACCAGTAGCTTTGCTAGGTGCCCGATTGTATGCAAACTCAGCATGGGGTAAGAGTAAATCCCAGGCCTTCGCATTAGGTTTAATCAAAGCCCTTAGGAGAGTACCCAGGGTTCGATTAGTGACCTCCGTTTGGCCATTAGTCTGGGGATGACAGGTAGTACTAAACAACAATTTAGTACCAAGCTTCTTCCATAGGGTAATCCAGAAATGACTGAGGAACTTCGTATCCCTATCTGAAACAATGGTCTTAGGAATACCATGCAATCTTGTTACCTCTTTAAAGTAAAGCTCGGCAATGTGAGTGGCATCATTTGTTTTGCAACATGGGATGAAATGTGCCATCTTTGAAAATCTATCCACTACCACAAAGATTGAGTCCTTTCCCCTTTGAGTCTTAGGTAGACCCAAAATGAAGTCCATGCTGACATCCACCCAAGGTAGAGTAGGCACGGGCAATGGAGTGTATAACCCATGGGGTAAGGTGTGGCTCTTTGCTGCTTGGCACGTTCCACACCTCCTAAGGATGTCTTGAACATCCTTCTCCATCCCTGGCCAATAGTAGTGTTCCCTTAACATGGTTAAGGTCTTTGATTCTCCAAAATAACCGGCCAAGGAACCTCCATGAACCTCCCTGATGAGGAGCTCACGAGTACTGCACTTTGGAATGCATAAACGCACTCCCTTGAACAAATAACCCTCTTGAATTAGGAAATCTCCCTTTGGATGTTTCAAACATGCAGCGTAGAGATTCCCAAGGTCTTCATCTTCGGCGTATAAACTCTTAAGATGCTCAAAACCAAGAATAAGAGCATCTAACTGGAACATAAGGAGGTATCTCCTTGATAATGCATCTGCACCTTGGTTTAACTTGCCAGACTTATGCTTAATAGTGAAGTGGAATGATTGTAGGAATTCAACCCACTTGGCATGGCGTGAGTTAAGTTTATGTTGGCCCTGAATATACTTCAATGCCTCATGATTCGAATGAAGTATAAACTCACTAGCTACCAAGTAATGACTCCAATGCTCTAGGCATCGAATGATAGCATAGAACTCCTTATCATAGGTGGAGTACTTTCTTCTTGAATCACATAGTTTCTCACTAAAGAAGGCTAATGGCTTGCCTTCTTGAGTCAAAACTCCACCAATTCCCACTCCTGATGCATCACACTCAACTTCAAAAATCTTCTCAAAGCACGGCAAAGCAAGAACCGGTGCTTGAGTAAGTCTCTTCTTTACTTCCTCGAAGGCAGATTGGGCCTTAGGATTCCATTGGAATGAGGAACCCTTGAGCACTTCGGTCATAGGGGACATGATGGTGCTGAAGTTTCGAATAAACCTTCTATAAAATGAAGCCAAGCCATGAAAACTTCTAACATCATGTATACTTTGTGGTTGAGGCCAAGTACGAATAGCCTCGATCTTCCCTTCATCAACCTTTATGCCTTCACTTGAAACAATGTAACCTAAGAATGTAACCTCATGAGTAAAGAAGGTACATTTCTTAAGATTACCATATAACTGCTCACGTTCAAGGACATGCATGATCTGATGGAGATGATCTTGATGTGCCCGCTCGTCCTTAGAATAAATGAGAATATCATCGAAGTAAACCACCACGAATTTACCAATAAAGGGCTTGAATACTTGATTCATCAGCCTCATGAATGTACTAGGAGCGTTGGAAAGACCGAATGGCATAACTAGCCACTCATATAACCCTCCCTTGGTTTTGAATGCAGTCTTCCATTCGTCTCCTTCTCTTACTCTTATCTAGTAGTAACCACTTCGAAGATCAATTTTGGAGAAGACGGTAAAGCCATGTAACTCATCCAGCATATCTTCAAGTCTAGGTATGAGATACCTATACTTGATGGTGATTTTGTTGATGGCTCTGCTGTCCACACACATGCGTTGACTACCATCCTTCTTTGGTACCAACAAGGCAGGAACGGCACAGGGACTCAAGGACTCACGTACAAGTCCCTTTGAAATCAATTCTTCTACTTGCCGTTAGATCTCCATAGTCTCCTTTGGGTTCATTCTGTATGCTGGCTTATTTGGAAGCACTGAACCAGGAATGAGATCTATGTGATGCTGAATATCCCTTTTAGGAGGTAATCCTGAGGGGCTTTCTTCAGGGAACAAGTGACAGAAGGTTTGTATGAGTGATTGGGCAAATTGATGGGTTGGTAATGGGGATTCTGGTTCATCTTGCATGGTTAGAATCCACTCCTTAAAAGCCTTGAACTCATGATTCGAAGCCCTTAAAAGAGTTTCACTAAAGGTGAGTAAGCAACCAGAATGTTCAAGTACTTTTGTGGGTTCGTTTTTGAGGATTTCGGATGGTGATAATGGCTTGAGAGTAATCTTCTTGCCTCCCTTAGATAAGGAATAGGTATTCATGAAACCATCATGGGTCACCTTTCGGTCATATAACCAAGGCCTTCCCAATAATACATGGCATGCATCCATAGGTATAACATCACACCAAAGTTGGTCTTGATAGTTCTTACCAATGGATAAAGAAATAAGGCACCGTGAATTGACTTGGAGTCCTTTGCTTTGATTCAGCCATTGTATGTTGTAAGGATGGGGATGGGCCATGGCTTGTAAGCCTAACTTTTCAATCATGGCGACGGACACCACGTTCGCACAGCTACCACCATCAATAATCAACGAGCATACCTTGCTTTGAACCGTGCACCTGGTGTGAAAGATGTTTTCTCTTTGTTCTTCTTTGGTGCTCTTTTGACCGTTCAAGACTCACCTCAAAACCAGCATTTCTCCTTCATCAGCTTCCTCCTCAACTTCTTCTTGACTCTCTTCATGAACTTCTTTAGTTTCATCCTCATTCTCATCTTCAACCTCTTGCTCATCCACAGCTCTGCATTCGGCTAGAGTGATTACTTTATGGTTGGGGCACTCCGAAGCAATGTGACCTAATCCTTGGCACTTGAAACATCTCCTAGTGCTCATTGGATTGGGATTTGGTCGAGTAGGGGGTGCTGGAGCCTTTTGTGGTGCTTGGGTTCTTTGTGGATTGGAAGGAAAGGGATTTTGTGGCTTAAGAGTTGGTTGGGAACTCCCCTTGTTAAAAAGTTGGTTCCGGGTTGGAGGTTTCTGATATGAAGGTTTAAAAGTTTGTTTAGCCTTCTTTTGTTGCTCAACTTTGTGAGCAAGCACACAAACTTCATCAAAAGTGGTATAAGCTTGGAGATCAACAACATTACAATACCTAGGATCAAGTCCTCCTGAGTACCTGACAATTGTTTGTTCCTCGGGTTCTTGAAGATCACACTTGATTGAAAGCTTTTCAAACTCCCTAGTATATTCTTCAACACTTAGATTGCCTTGACTCAGATTATGAAGTTGTGAATAACAATCTTGGACATACGTAGGGGGTAAGAATCTAGCCTTCAACTTGGTTTTCATTTTCTCCCAAGTTCTGATTTTAGTTTTACGTTCCCTAACTCTTTTAGCACACAAGTTGGTCCACCATAAAGAAGCATACTTACGTAGTCTTAATGCCACCAACTTGACTTTCTTTTCTTCTGGAACGTTCTTGTATTCGAATACCCTCTCCACAGTGTGCAACCAGTCCAAGAAGTCTTCTGGATCAAGCTTGCCTTCATATTCTGGAATCTCAACTCTAAAATCATTAGAGTTACCTTGTCCTCTTGGCTCTTGTCGTGGTCTTCTGAGTGACTCTTCATCACTTGAGGATTCAAGGTTGTGACTAAGCACTTGCTCTCGTCCTTGTGAAGCAAAATAGGATGGTTCTTCATTGAACTTTTGCTTTTGCTTGAGAAAAGTACCCAACTGCTTGCGTAGGTACTCGTTCTGTGCCTTGAGTTCTTGATTAGAAGAAGTAATCTCATGATTATCCTTCAAAATGGCATCAAGCTTTTCTTCCATACTCATACTAGTACTCATGTTCGTGTTTGAGAAATGGAAAAGAAGGGAGTTTGGATGCGTGGATTCAATACCAGGCCAAAGATGAAACTCAGCTCTGATACCAAATATGATGCAAAGGGCAAGGGGTATGGATATACACCTTAACCTCACACCAAACAAAGGCTAAAACTTGAGATTGCTTACGGGTGGAAGTGGCACGGCCGTGTGTGGAGACACGGGGACCCCGTGCTAACTTGCTGCCTCAAAGTACTAGAATGGCTTAGTTTTGCACGGTTTGGAAGCCTTTCAATTCTATTTAGTTTTCTTGGCTTTTGGTGAGTTTGATATGGGGGATTTGAATGTGAATGATGGTAGAGGAGTGGAATAATGAAGAGGAATGATGGATAGGCTTAGTGGAAGTAATGCCTTGAACAATCAAGCAATCAACTTCATTAAGGAACCGTGTGGAATGAACTGATTTGGGATCAAACTAAACCCTTGGATTGGATACAGAAATCACCACCAACCTTTGAGTTTAGGGCCTTTAAACTTGATTAAGATACAGATTCACCACTTAATCTAGTTTAAGACTCACTTGAACACCACTTAGTTTGGCCTAAACTAAGATAAGCAAGCAAGGATTTGAGAGGAGGCTTTCAAAGCTCTCACTAAACTTTCATTCATCAAATTCTGAAGTGTCCCTTTGCTTGTGGCCGTGAGAGGCCTTACATAGGCAGCAAAAACCTCTAAGCTAAGCAAGCTAGCAAGCATCTTACTTTTCCTTCCTAGGAGGGAAAGGTATTAACTAGCTCTAATTGCCACGGTAAGAGCTAATTGACTTCAAGCATGCTTAAGGCTAATCAAAACACATCTAATCCTTCAAGGAAAGCAAGACAAATGATTATTACAACTTAATCAACTTGTCCCTAAGCTTAATCAGCAAAATAGGCAGCAAGTGGACATGTGAGCAGCTGAAAAGTGACCTCTCCCCTTTGCGGCTGACAAATGACATTCAAGGGGCATCTTTCCTTGTCTCTTCATTCTCATTGGCTGATCTTTCCAAGGTTGCAGCTGATGATGGTGCCTTGGGGTGTGTGCCCAGCCTTGGAGGGTGTATCAAGTCAGTGGATAGCAAGGAAACCCACCGGGAAGGGTATGCTTCAGCCGTGCTATCAGACCGGGTGCATTGGCAGATTTTTACCCGGTTTTCAAGCCAAGTTTACCCAAAGCAAAAATTGATATGGTTTAAGTTTTAAACGTGGGAAAGAAAGTTTAGGGTGTGTATAAACCACCCCATTCGAGAAATCAAGGTTAAACATGGATTAAGTAAGGTAATCACATGTAAACTTTTAATCGTGCAGGATTGAACTGATTCTGACCGATTAGGAAAAACGCCCTTGATCCTTCATCCTCTTGTAGCATGACTTGAACGCAATGCTTGGACTTGAAAGTTAACTTCCTGAGGATTCCAAAAATGCAAAAATATTGGTCCTAAGCCATGAAATGGCCTAAGAAATCATGTGCACAAAACCGGGCTTGTGCAGGCCGGTTGTGCCAGTTTCAGTTTCTTGCCAAAGGAGGGCTATCTTTTGAGTTTGAGACCGTGTTCTTGGTCGACTTGGACTTGTTACAACTTGATCATGGTCTTGGCTAGGTGGCCCTCCATCACTAATCCATCCGACGGATGCCGGAGAACACCTGATTCTTGGTGGTGCTCATGATGCCATCTCATATGGACGACAGTCCTTTTTTAGGCATACAGTCGTTGCAATCTTGGGATTAAAGGAAGGTAGTGCATTTTTGCATATGAAACATCCTTATGACATCGTTGGTTGGATTTCTTTGGTAATTGTCTTACATGTCCACAAAATTTGCATGCGGACAAACCCTCATCCTGTTTATAATAAAGCATGCAATCATTCGGACAACAATCAATTTCCTGAACAATCATTCTGAGCTGCTGATGATAATTTTTTGGAATGCCACTTTCAGAAGGGCATATATCTTTCATCAGGTCAACAACTTCATTGAAACAACGTTGAGACATATTGTGCCCCAATTTAATACTAAGTAGCCTCACAGATGTTTCAAGTTCAGTTATGTTACACTCTTCATACAACAGTCTTTGGGCAGATTCAAGCATAGTGTAAAATGCCTCAGGATTTACGTCATGATGGCTACTCATGTTCATTTCATTAGCTTGGAAGGCAGTATGAAGCATGTTCTCCATATGATTATGATCGTTGTGATCGTAATCAAAATTCATAGAATGTGAACTACTTGCACCCCCTGCTTCCGAATTATCTTCTTCCCTATAACTTGTCCATTACCAATAATTCTTCACAAACCCCTTTCTATACAAATGAGACTTTATAACGTCAGGTGCAAAATATTACATATTCTTGCACTTCACACATGGACATCTATAAACTCCATTAATTCTATACTCCTCCTGATTTCGTGCAAATTCATCAAACATATTAACTCCCATCAACCACTTATCTCTAATTGGATGTCCATTAGGATTTTTTCTCCTATACATCCATTGACGATGCAACGGCCCATCCGCATGTTGCTAATATGATTGCCTTAATTGTTATGTAAACTACAATTAATTGCAATAAAAATCTTTTAGAAATCTATTTAACCAATTCAACATATATATATGTATTACATAAAAATATATTTAATAGAACTATTAAATATATCATAACACACCCAATTAAGCATCAAACATAAATTACATAATTTATTTCACACTTTATTCAAATAAACAAACCCAAAAAAAAAAAACAAAATACTATTACCTAAAAGATAAAATAAAAATACTTAACAAATCAAACAAAAAATTAACCATACATCACACAAGAATATTCTTTACATACTTCTTAATGATTAATATGCACAATAAATCAAACAAAAAATAAATATACTTAACATACTTAAACAATTCAAGCAAAATTTCACATTACTATATTATTTGTGAAAATAAATGTAATCAAGCATCAAACACAAATGAAATTATTACTTTCATACTTCATCCAAATAAATAAATCCAAACAAAATTAATAAGATATAATACAATTAACATAATGAGCAAACTTCAATTAATATATACTTAACACACCTCAATACATACTCAACTACCTCAAAAATACATACACTTCACATACTTATAAAACATTAATATATTTCACAAATCAAACAAAATACAAACATACTTAGAAAATTTAAAGTATTCACTAAAACAAAACACATTACACATGTCTAATATACTTCAACATTTCATAATAATTATATAATTATTATAAATGTACATACTTATCATATTTTACTCCACTTATTCAAATAAATACACTTCACAAATAAAATTAAAATTTAATATAATTCACATCCATATTTTACGAAAAAAATAAATTAGATATTAAACCAACGAAATCATATGAAAAATTAACCATATCTCAAAAAAAGAATATTATTTACATACTTACCAAAAATTAATATACACAACAAATCGAACAAAAAATAAACATAGTTAACATTCTTAGACCATTTACCAAAGCAAAACATATATTACACATGCTTACATACTCACAACTATTTCAATTATTCAAATCAACATACATTACATATTAAATTAGAGTTACATTACACTTTTTCTCTATCAAAAAAAATTGTCACAAAACCTAACATACAACAATTAATGTAATTAAACATATATGCTAACAAAAATAAATTTAACATAACAATATTATTTATCCACATAAGCCTCATTAAGCATCAACCACAAATTAAACACCTTATTTCACACTTCATCTAATTAAACAAACCCAAACAAAAATAACAAAATACTATTAACATACTTAGCAAACTTAAATTAATATATACTTAGCATACCTAAATATTACAAAAATATAACAAAAATTCTTAACATATCAAACACATCATAAAAAAATTAAACGTATCTCAAAAAACATACATGCTTAACATATTTAATATTTTATAATAAACAAACTTGTTTTACTTAAATTATTCACTTTAATAAAACATAGTATACATGCTTAATATATTTAACATTTTAAAATAATTAGATAATTATTTCAGATGTACATACTTAACATGTGTTGCTCTGCTTATTCTAATAAACATATTTTACAAATTAAATAAAGAACTAATGTAATTCACATTCATATTCTACGGAAAAAATAAATTATTCACACTAAACAAACATGCTTCAAGATTAAAATTCACAAAAATGAACATCACATATCAAATTAACACAATTTTAAAGTGCAACAATTCTACTAACCTTTAAACACCAAAAAAATCAAGCGGATTACCGGCGGCGGCGGCACTGGTGGCGGTGGCATTGGCGACGTTCGTGGCGGCGGCAAAACTTGGAAAATCAAGACCGTAAAAAATATCAATTAACTTAACTATTTCAATTTTAAACAACAAATTAACCAAAAAAATCACTTACCGTTCAATTTTTCGGCCACCGAAACCTTCAAACCTCACTTTCTCTCTCTTCCTTCTCCTCCCTTTCTCTCTTTTCGAACCTCACCTTCTCTCTCTACACTTTGAAAATGCCGGCCAAAACACCCCCCCAAATTTAAAACCCAAACGCGGCCATTTCGAGATCTGCGCCCAAATTGTCCGGCAGAAAAACCGACGGGGGCCGGCGGATTCCGACAGGTTTTCGTTGGAATTTCCGTCGGAATTTCTGACAGAAGCCTTTTCCGTCGGAAATTCCAAAATCCGTCAGGTCCCATCTATTTTTCCGTCGGGTCCTCTGATATTTTCCGACGACCGTCTACTGCGTTGCTTTTTTCGTCGGAGTTCAACATCGTTTTTGTAGTGAATAGTCAAAATTGAAAGGAGAGAATAAATCTACACCTAGCAAGGAAGAGGCAACAAGTGGTGGCAGCCCCCATTGGTGGAGTATATCTCTCTAGAAGCTTCCTAGAAAATGGGGAGGAAATCCTAGAAATTACCTCTCATAGCATTTGTCATTTTCTTTGAATTTTTGAGTTATTTCTTATGATATTTTGTATAACTCTTGTTAGTCTACTTTTCCTGCTAATGATTTAGATTATTCCCCTTATTTTGGGTATTTGTAAGCCCATTCCCCTTAATATAAGGACAATTTTGATAAATGAATGAATTGAAGGGTCAGAGACATTTTCTCTCTTAAAAATCTCTTAATCTTTTTCTCTAATTTAGAATGATGATTTAGAGCGTTTTCATAAAATTTCTCTTTCAAGGATCCAAGTCTTTAGGAAAGATATTTGGTGAAAAGCATTCATGCTTTTAGGATCTCATTTTTTGGTCTCTAATCTCATAATCACCTTAACTGTTTGAGATTAAATTGAAAGATGACCATCCACTTTTAGGTGGGTGCTTCAATGATTGAAGATCTTGGGACAGGTTTCGTACCCCTGAGCTACTTCTCAACTTTAATAGCTAGATTTCAAACATCATCAAATGAGAGATAAGGTTGTTAGTCTACCTTGTTACCAATACTGAGGGATAGGTCTTCGATAAACTTAGTTATCGTAAGATCAAGCTCTTTATTTAATTCACCCACTTTGTGTTGCTGAAACTCCCCAATGTACTCTTTGACCTTAAGATTTAGCTCGATAAGAGAGGCGATCTTGACGCACAGATCTTGCTTATAGGAGGATGGTGAGAATCCCTTATCTATATACTTCTTGAGTTTGGACCATATCTTTGTCTTGGATGTTCATCTTCATGGTTAAATGGGGGAAATTTGGTGAAATCAAAGTGTGGGGTTTTGGGAGTGGATTTAGTGGTGAAAGATGAGAGTTTTTGTTGAACAATGAAGATGAACATTTTAATTGAGCAATCCAACTAAAAGAGGAGCCTGTAGCTCTGATACCACCATGATGAGGTTAATTCTTTCACTCCTAAGATCATAAAACATTTAAGAGAAACACAAAACAATGGCTACCCCTCGTTAGATTCAGCCTCTAACTATCAAATTAATTGTGATATTAGAGCCCAAAGTTACGATCCCTAGAGAAGGTAAATACTCTCCAGCCAATTTCTCTCCTTAAGGTTTATAACCACTAAAGAGAAATTTCAAAAGAGAAAATCTAAGTCGCCACTTTAGAAAAAGAGAAAGGTTAAGAGATTTTTAAGAGACTTGTACATTCTAATTCATTCATTCATCAAATATGAAGATATACTAAAGGAAATGGTGGTATGAATACCCAAACCAAGGGGTGTTAGCTGATATATTAGTAGAATAAGTGGACTTAAGAGATTCCTGTAAATTATCTCAAGAAATAAATCAAAAACTCTAAAGATAATGATAAGTTTTATGAGCTGAAATTTTTGAGATTTCTCTCTCATTTTCTAAGAAGGTTCTAGAGAGATGTAATCATCCAATGGGAGTGCCCACAACTGATGCTTCTTTCTTGATAGGTGTGGATTCATTCTATATATGGAAGTCCTAAAGTTTACAACTATATTTTCTCTAAATGAAGCCAAAATCTAAATTACTATAAAACTTAATTTTGTGTAGGTTCCACTTAATCTTAACCATGTCTCCCATAAATGGCATCCAATGCCAATTTTTATCACATGAGGACAAATGTGACGGGAAAGTAAATAAAGTATGATTTTCATCAATTAGACACCCTTAGGCAAGAACATAAATTTACCTAAATTCAACAAAATTATTAGCACAGACCTGCACTATAGTAGTTGTAGTTTCGCTATTTTCAGGGAAAGGAAATGGGAATTAATATTGAGTTTTACTCTATATTCCTAAACTAAACTCATTAGAATTCCCAAAAAAGCATCGAGCACCTAAACTAGTCTTCTTCTGGTGGTTGAAACATCGAGGAATGTGCTGATTTAATGGTATTCTTAATGTGGAAGTTCTGGATAGGACTTAGGTAAGGATCATGACTGACCACAACAAGTTGAAATTTGTTAACCTTAGGTTTCAATGATTCTCCTCTAGAAAACTTTTTGTAATCGAACTCTCACTTCTTAAGGGATGTCTTGACTGCCTTGTTATCTTTGCTATTGCTTCATCTTCATTATCAGAGGATATATCTTGGTGATCAAAATCCTTCTTAGTAACCTTCAAAGTGATTCCTTTGTTGGGTGGATCATTAGATTCTTCTCAAAGATGAATCTCATGGGTGAGCAAGTTTCCTAATAAATCACCCACCTAGAGAGTTTTGAGATTTATGACCTTCTTCAATGGCTACCACTTTGAAGCCCTACTTAGATGTGGAGATCAAAGGCACCTAAGTATTTTCATCGCTATTTCTTTATTTGTGTAGCTTTAAGGTATTTACGATTGTTAACTATATAAGTAAACCTTGTGTACATCTTTGACACACTTGTCTGGTAGCATTTTCAGTAGTTCATATTTATGAACATAAATGCAAAATGTGATTTCTTGACTTAACTGGTTCTTTTATAAATGGTGATATGAGTATCCCACATCTCTTAGGTAGTCTCACAAATAAAGACTCTATTGAACTCATTAAGATCAATTGCACAAACCGCGATGTTAAGAGCTCTCTGGTTTTTTTGAACTTTGAACTCTTCTTCTTTGGTGAATTCTTCTTCTGCTTTTGGAATCATCTCTTTTGTTTTTCTCATTTCTTAACTTTCGTTAAAACATACTTTCCCTTACTGACAACGTTTTATGTTTCTAATTCTTAATCCTTTAAGAATATCTTCATGAGTTTTTCTTTTCCAATAGGCAAAGTTAGTTCCCTTAAATATAGTTGATTTAGCTCCCTTAAATGTAGTTGATTCAGTGTATGGCCGATTTTAATCCACCTAAAAGACGCCAAATATTACCATGAGCTTGGCTCACTTTAAAGATAAAATCAAATATGAGTAAGATAAGCTCTAACACTAAATTATTGGTCCCACAAATCCAGGTAAGTCATCTTAGAGGAGGGCCAATAGCGGAACAAGTAAAAACTTTGGTACTTTGAAAATTCATTGCTAAGGTTAAACAAAGTAAGATGGAATGTGACTTTGAGTTTGTACAATAGTAGTAGATGAGACAAATGCTCTCTTAAGTAGCAAAATAAACAAAGTAAAGCACATGCAGAAAGTAAAGAGATCAAGGACATAAGATTTTCACAAGGTTTACTCAAATTAACCTTGGGCTACTTCCCCACCAAAGGTCCTTTGTTAACCTTAGGTTTTAATCAATCTACTATCTTCTCAAGATAGTTTGGCAGGAATCCTCTAACTCCTTGCCTACAATGAGAGTTTTTTTCTCAAGCACTCTGACAACCCTAATTTTTAGAGTTCCTTAACTTTCAAATTTTACAATGGCCAATAAGTGTCTCACTACTACTTGTTCCCCACAAAGTTTTCATAGAGCACTGTGCAATAGCTCATATATCACAGTAAGAGCGCTCTAATGCCTTGCCCATATATAAAGTTTCTTGAGGCACCCTAATGGATGCGCACAAGAACTCAACTCACACTCAAGATTGAATACAAGTTAGCTAAGAGCAAACTGAACTTTAGCTAGAGTTTAGGTGAATATGCATTGTAAGAAGGAAGGATTAAATGAAACCAAACCTGTTCTTAGATACAAAATCACTACCAAAAACAAGTTTAGGACCTTTAATCCTATTTAGGATGCAAAAGCACCACATAAGGATTACGATTCACTTCATTACGACCTTACTCGGCCTAAGCAAGGATAAACAAGTTTGAGTTTTTAAGGGATTCAACGGAGCCAAGCTCTACGTTCTTTCATTTAATTCTCAAAGCTGATTGCAAAATGAGCTTCCAAAAGCCCTTATACACATCCCTCCCATGCTTCCTAGGAAGGGAGGACGTTTCGTGCTACTTAGGAAACCTCTAAACTTGTTTCAGTTAACAAAATTTACAAAGCATGCTGAATTAAGCTAATTACAAACAATGAGTGTAGTAAATCAAAATACTAATGACTAACTCAAGCTTAATCATGTTAATTAGCTTAAAGGACTTTCGTGCACATGGAGGAGAGAGCAAAATGGTTTTTGTTCCTCCCCCTTTGTGGCAAGCTAATCAGATTGAGCTTCATGTCTTCTTCTTTGCATTATAGTGGTTCATGTATTACTTAGGCATTAACGAGAACATGAGATGTTTCCAGCTATCCTAGGTATCTAATAAGGTGATGAACTGCTCTAAAAAACCCTCCTAAGAGGGAAAATGTTGAGGTGAAGTAACCGGGCTCAAAGAGCCAATATTTGCTCAGTTTTGGTGCAGCCATGTGTCCTTGTTCTTATTGACTTTGACTTGGTTTCCTTGGTTGAGATAAATCCTCAGGATGTTGACAACCCCCCGTACTAGGAAATCAAGGCTAAATCAGGTTTAAGGTTCTTAAAACATGTAAGAAACGAAACCAGGTCGAATTACACACTAATCTAGCGCGGTTAAAAAAATCTAGTTGAATCTTCAACTTGCACTTGATTTAACTTAAACTTCTTTACATGCTTGGTAGCTAACTTCCTTAAGTATCATACTAAGCAAAAGGATTGGACGTTAACCTCAGGAAGGCTTAAGAAATAATATACACAAAACCGGGCATGTGCTTGGACTTGAACCCAGGACCTTCTGATTTTGACCCTAGCTCATTCCTTGGACTTTGATTAGTAAACTTGGAATATCTTGACTAACTTACAGTTCCAAATCGGGCTGCATTGATGAACCTCCATCACCCTCCCCTTGTTAAAGAGAATTTGACCTCAAATATGTTAGGTAATCATCCCCTAAATATAGCCTCAAATCTGCCACATTGAATGTGGCTCAAATGCCATAGTCCCTAAGCAAATCAACCTTGTATGCATTGTCATTGACTCATTCTAAGACCTCAAATGGACCACCTGCTCGTGGCATAAGTTCGTTTTTACGTTTTAATGAAAAATGCTCTTTTCTGATGTGGATCCAAACTAGATCTCTAGAGTAAAATACCATCTTCATTTTATATTTGTTAGCTTGGGCTTGGTATGACATATTAGCCCTCTTCATTCTACCTTTCACTTGCTCATGGAGTTTTTGGGCTTCTTCCGCACACTTAGTAGCATCCACGCTTGGTTTTTGATCCATAAGCTGTAGCATAAGATTAAGAGGACTTGGGTATCAATTCCATAGACCACCTTGAATGGAGATAAGCCAGTAGCCTTGCTAGGTGCTTTATTGTAGGAAAATTCAGCGTGGGGGGGGTTATAGAACCCAAGCTTTTGAATGAGGTTTAATCAAAACTGTTAGGAGTGTGCCTATACGTCAATTAGTTACGTCAGTTTAGCTGTTGGTTTGTAGATGGCAAGTGGTACTATACTTGCATTTAGGGCCCATTTTCTTCTATAAAGTAATCTAGAAATGACTAAGAAACTTAGTATCCCGATTTGAGGAATAGATCATAGAATAACATGTAATCTCATGACTTCTTTGAAATATAACTCTACAATGTGTGTAACATCATTTGTCTTTTGCAGGGTAAAAGTGGGCCCTCTTAGAAAACCTGTACACCATGACGAGGATTGAATCTTTATTCCTTTGGGTTTTCGGTAAGCCTAGGATAAAATCCACACGTACATCAACACAAGGAAGGGTGGGAACCACTAGAGATGTTTATAATCCTTAGGGTAACAAGTGACTTTTAGCCACTTGACATATAGCACACCTCCTCAAGATATCTTAGACATCTTTACTCATGCCTAGCCAATAATAATGTTCTCTTAAAATAGTCAGAGTCTTGTTTCCACCATAATCACCAGCTAATGAACCACTATGAACTTCTCAAATTAGAAGTTCTTGAGTGCTACACTTTGGAATGCATAAGTGAGTACCTTTGAACAAATAACCTTCTCGGACCAAAAAATAACCTTTGAGATGCTTTTAACAAGCTAAATGAAGCTCCCCAAGGTCTTTATCTTTAGCATATAGAGATTTTAGATGCTTAAAACCCAAAATACAAGCATCAAACTGAAATAGTGGCGAGCGCTCCTGGATAATGCATCTGCAGCTTAATTGAGCTTCCCAGATTTATGCTTGATTGTGAAATGGAATGACTAGAGATATTCCATCCATTTAGCATTTTATGAGTTCAATTTGTGTTGCCCTTGAATATACTTGAGGGCCTTATGATCAAAATGTAAAATAAACTCATTAGCCATCAAGTAATGACTCCAATGCTCTAAATAGTGCACAACTGCATAGAATTCCTTATCATAAGTTGAGTATTTTCTTCATGAATCACATAATTTCTCACTTAAAAAGGCTAGGGGCTTACTTTCTTAAGTGAGCATACCATGTATACCCACGCCAGATGCGTCACACTCAATCTCAAATACTTTATCAAAACACTGTACAGCTGACACCAGTGCTTGACTTAGCTTGTTCTTGATCTATTCAAAGGGATATTAGGGGTCCATATGAAAGATGTACCCTTAATAACCTCAGTCATAGGAGCCATAATAGTACTAAAGTTTTGCATGAACCACCTGTGAAAAGAAGAAAGTCCATGGAAACTTCGTACGTCATGTATGCTTTTTGAAGTAGGTTATGGCCGAATAGCTTCGACCTTGCTCTCATCTACCTTGATGCCGTGAGCAGCAATAATATAACCTAAAAAAGTCACCTCATTGGAGAAGAAGGTACACTTCTTAAGGTTGTGAAACAACTTCACCTTTTCAAGAACCATCATAATCTGATTTAGATGGTTTTGGTGCTCTCTTTCATCCCTGCTATAAATCAGAGTGTCATTAAAATAAAACACTACCAATTTAACAATATAAGGCCTCAATACTTGATTCATAAGGCTCATAAAAGTACTTGGAGCATTGGATAAGCCGAATGGCATAACAAGCCACTCAAACAATCCTCTTTTGGTTTTGAAAGCAGTTTTCCACTCGTCACCTTCTCCGATTCTGATATGATAATAACCACTTCTTAAATCAATCTTAGAAAACACCCTTGAACCATGCCAACATATCTTTAAGTTAAGGTATAGGATACCTATGCTTGATTGTAATTTTATTTATAGTATGGCTGTCTGCACACATGCGTAAACTCCCATCTTTCTTCGGAACTAAAAGAGTTGGAGTGGTGCATGGACTTAAGGACTCTCGAACTAATCCATTAGACATCAATTCTTCCACCTGGCATTGAATCTCTATAGTATCCTTGGGGTTTATTCTGTTAGTTGGTTTACTTGGAAGAATGGATCCTGGGATAAGATCAAGATGATGTTGCATATCTCTTTTTGGGGGTAACCCTGAGGGTATTTCTTCTGGGAAAACATAGTTAAATCATTTAAATAACGAATTGGCTAAAGGATGGTTTGGCAAGGGGAGTTCGAACTCTTTTTAATAGCTCGTATCCACTCTTTAAAAGCTCTAAATTCATGATAAGAGGCTTTTAATAGAGGTTCACCAAGCAAATCCGAATGTTCTGGGCTTTTTTGTGGTTTATTTTTGTGGAGTTCAGAAGGGGATAAGGGTGTTAAGTGATCTTCTTTCCTCTCTTGGAGAAGGAATATGTATTTAGCAATCCAGTACGTATTGCTTTCTAATCATACGTCCACAGAATCCCTAACAGGATATGGCATGCATCCATAGGAGTCACATCAAACCATAACTCGTCTTGGTAATTCTTTCCAATGGAAAAGGAAATCAAGCAACTAGAGTTAACTTGTAATCCTTTGCTTTGATTTAACCACTGGATATTATAAGGGTGTGGACCACAGCTTAAAGGCCTAATTTTTCAATCATACTAAGTGAAACCACATTAGCACAACTTCCTCCATCAATGTTCAAAGAACACACCTTTCCCTAAACTGTACATCTGGAGTGAAAGATGTTCTCTCTTTGTTCATCTTTAACTCCCTTTTGACCACTCAAAACTCTTCTTAAAACAAGCACTTCACCCTCATCAGCTTCTGTCTCTACTTCCTCCTCATTTTCTTCCGGATCATCCGCCACATTC
Organism: Carnegiea gigantea; assembly: GCA_029747015.1. NCBI lineage: Eukaryota > Viridiplantae > Streptophyta > Magnoliopsida > Caryophyllales > Cactaceae > Carnegiea > Carnegiea gigantea. The sequence goes on from JAKOGI010003874.1 coordinate 25,592, forward strand.
TCCTCTTTTTCTTTTTCAATTTCATCCTCCTTTATGGCCTCCCATTCAGCCAAAGTGATTACTTTTCTATTTAGGTAGTCCGCAGCTATGTGTCTAAGTCCTTGGCATTTGAAACATCTTCTGGTACCCCTTGGACTAGGATTAGGTTGATTTTATGGAGGTTAGGTTTTTTAGGAAGTTGGGGTTCTTTGTAGGGTGGAAGGGATTCGGAGTTGTGGGCTTATGAAAGTTACTTGAACATAATCGTCATCAAAAGTTGAGTATTGCTGTAATTCAACCGTGTTAGAATACGTAGGATCAAAACCCCCCAAGTATCTAACAGTGGCGTGTTCTTTAGGGTCTTGAATATCACACTTGGTTAGGAGTTTCTCACACTCTCTTGTGTATGCCTCTACACTTATACTTCCCTGAGCTAATTCGTGTAGTTGAGAGTAACTGTCTTGTATGTAGGAGGTGGGTCAGAACCGAGACTTGAGCTCGGATTTCATTTTCTCTCATGTTCTGGTCTTCTCCTTTGGGTTTCTTATTCTTTTGGCACACAAATTTGTCTACCAAAGTGAAGCATACTGTAATATCCCAACCCTAAATCATATTCATTTATTTAATTATTTCATGTTAATAATTTTCTCGCATTTATTTATCGTGTTTAATCATCCCAGTGAAAAAAAAAATCATTTGGGCCTTAACTTTGCAATGCGAGTTTTATTTATTTATTTATTTATTTATTAAAAAAATTTCGAGAAAATTGATAGTAGGCCCTAATAATTATAATCGAAGTGATTTAATTTATTTTTCCAGATCGTCACAAAAATTTAATTTCAAGTGACATAAAAACATTATCGTTATTAAACGTTTTATTCCCGAACCCAACTTATTTCGGCCCAACTTGAAGCCCAACAAGTTTGCATTCTTTAACCTAGCTAGATAACCATGGTTGAAGCATAACCATGGTTAGATAAAGCTACTTTTGGAGGATAAAATTCAGCCATGCATTCTTGATTTCATTCTAGCCAAACAAACTCAAACACTCACACATCTCCTTCTCTTGTCTCTCCATCAACCCACAGTAACCCCCCACAATAGCTGTAGCAACTATCTCCTCCACCAGGATAGGCACCAGCCTCCACCACAACCACCACCACCCTTCCCCCTCACCTCACACCACATACACCTCTTGTTACCAAGCATCAAAGTGAGTAATCTTGAACTTGATCGTGTTAGTTTTGATTTTTATTTTAGTTTTGATTCTTTTTTTGATGTTTGTGATCATTGATCGTGATGTTTTGATAAGAAATAAGAGTTATTTTGGTGTTGATCATGGTGTAGTTGAGCTTGAATCATGTTAGGGTTTAGGGGTGATCATGTTCATGCAAGCTTAATGTTAAAGTGTTGGATTTTGATTGTTTTATGTTTGATTTGGTCATCTTCTAACCTATTGGTGTTTATGCTGATATTTTTGGTGATTTGAAATGAATTGGGGTGAGTCCAAGTTGGCCATAAACTAGGGTTTTGGCAAGTAATGTATGGTTTGGATTAAATTAGCGTTAAGCTTGGTTTGTGTGTGTGTTTGATTGAAAAATGATATTTATTAGGTGTGATTATAAAGTGAAATTGAGTGTGGTGGTTTTGTATGATATTGTGATAGACCAAAGCTTGTTTACATGCTTTTAAGGAATGGTTTAAATTGAGGATTTTTGTGAAAGGAGAGGGAAAAGTTAAAACAGTGAGGGCTAGAAATTTTAGAAAACAGGGCATATTTTGGGATTAAACTGGTAATGATCGGCCCATTGGAAAATTATAATTTTTGGTGGATAGATAGTTATGTCTATTAGCTTTCAAATGCCTTTTGAATCACCTTCATCCGAGGTACATGGAAAATGTTCTGGTCGTTTTACAAACACTGTACAGAATGAACCAAACCTGACATGCTTGTGTTTTAACCTCATTTTGGGAATTCTGTTGTGGGAATCAAGCTTGGTATTCTAAATGAAAGTTTTTTTAGACTTCTTAAGCTTTCTATATTGGGGTTTTGAGTCTTAATTGGAGATGGTAGGACTAAGTTGCGAGTCATTCATTTTAGCTCTTATTTCACTCCTATTTTTACTTTTACGAACTTATTATCTTGGATAATAAAAATAATTGCTAATTATGTGTTTCTAAAATAGGATTTTGAGCAGAAAGCAGGGCCTAATCTATGATTCCTTCCACTTTTGTGCATAATATTATTCAGTGAGCTTACAGTTAAAAGTTTCAGGTACGTTCATTACCTGTATCCTTAGAAATTAGCACCTATTTATCAAAATTATAATGTTTTGGTGAGTACATCAATGAATTAGTTTAATTCTTGATTTATCACATAGTAAGTGACCCCATTCGTTATCAGTTATAGGGCTTTGTCCTTCAGTTACCTGCACAGCTTCAGGCTAGGTCTCCTGATCGACCTGGCCGGTGTACACCTATCACATATCGTAACAGTTACCAGGGGTTCAGTATCAGATTATAATTAGTAATGCAGTTTTATATTCATCTTATTCCCTATTTTTAAATTAAAATGAGTTACAATGCGGGCCCAAATAGTTTTTTTTCAATGACCATTTAACAATATAGGAATGCATGTACTGAACTTTAGCTCAAATTAGAAATGTTTCCATATTTTGTTTTAGGAAAAGCCTCAGTGAATCACCCTCAGGCTGACAGGCCTACTGGAGAAGGCAAGTGAGAGTTAAAGTCTAAAAGGAATAATGGTGTGATAGTGATGTAATGTCTTGAGCACTGTATTATGAAATACTTTGATGTTAAGCTGTACACTCTAGAGGGGTTACTGTATTTTGGTGAAAGCCCTGGATTAGTTGAATGTTTTGATGTTAGAATTTATATATATATATATATATATATATATATATATATATATATATATATATATATATATATATGTAGTTTTATGGGATTATCATGTTATGAATGCCTTTTGATATTAAACATTGATTATTATGGCTAAGTTTATCATGTATAAGTAAAGCCTTGTCATTGTTGGATGGCGGTAATGCCTGATTATTTGGGTTATTATTTCTAATTGGAGAAACTAATGAAAGGAACGCAAAAAGTGAACTATGTACATTTGGGGGCGTTACAGATTTAGTATCAGAGCCAGGTTGAGTTTTTGTTTGTGGAATGTGGAGTTTAGAAATAAGAGGCTAAGAATGGTTGGTAGTAAGGGCCATTGTATATTGCTAGAGTGGTATTAGAAGTGTAGTAATGATATTAGAAATGCCGGTTGCTTACGTTTGCATGTTCCTTAATTATGGTTATGTATGCCTCTCATATATGTGTTTTTCTTTGCTAGATGGACCCTTATGGCATTAACATGATGTCAGGTGCATCTATGGCTACTCACATCGCGCTGCTAAATGCTAGTATAGAGGCTCATACACAGGACCGTTTCTCTGAGTTTCACAGTATTACGGTCCGTGCACATTGACTGCTCTGGTTCGTACCGAAAGTTGATCCGTGGTAGAATTCAGACTCTTTTATCATCATTTCATGATAATGGGGAACCCAGGCTGGGACAGACCTAGGTTCTAGGTCCAGGAGGCTTAGGCTACCATTACTTCAGAGTTGTTGTTGAGGGAGGAGTCTGAGCAAAGGGGGCTCACTATGGAGACTCTTCAGCATGCCTTTCTGTTACATCAGGCACATCCCCCGCCTGTAGCCCTAGCATTAGCACATGGACCACCCTCCCTGCCCGCACCAAGTACGCCACTGTTGCCCGACAGTCCTGGGGAGGTTCATGTGGTGGTAGACCTCCCTGATACACCAGAGATAGTGGTGGTTAGTTCTAAAGACGATGACCATTCGAAGGAGGGTGATGATCCCGAGGAGGATCAGGACATTGATGAGGCGGTGGTGGAGCAATAGTGGGATCAGGAGATTGACGAGATGATAATGGAGCAATAGGTTGAGCAAAAGGTTGATGATGCCGAGTCAGAGGCATCGACTAGCAGCTTCGATTCAGGCAAAGAGCCTGATGATGAGTCTGACCCGGATTACGATCCATCTAGAGATCGTTAGGTGGTTCTAAGGGTTGGTGTCAGTAGACTTCTTTTGTTTGAGCCCTGTTTATATATAGCATGGTCGGTTTAGATGGATGTATTTTGTGTAGTATATGACATTGTAATATAGTCAGTTAGATCCTCTCTGACCGTGATGACATGGTCCATTTCTCTTTTTGGTCATACGACAGATCTAGTGTCTTGGGACTAGTTAGTGTTTACAGTTGATGTAGGAGTCAAAACTGACTTTGCCTAGTCAGTTAGATGTGATATGTTTCACTGATCATATATATAAATAGGCAGTTATGTATGTAAATAAGCAGTTATGATTTGATATAATAAAGCTTTGGGTTTGTTTTCAATAATCTTTGACTTATATTAAATGTATTTGTTAGGCATGCTTATCTTATATGTTTGGGTATTTCAGTGATTGAATTATTTCGTTTAATGTATGATCACAATGCCCGAATCAGTGCACAACAATACAGAGGTTGATATAGAGCAAATCTCGGATCATGTTTAGGGATCGGGTGATTAAGCCTCCTATCATGTGCCACTAAATTTTTGCCAAATGCCACCAATTCCTTCTGAGTTAGCTAACACTATTGGGGACCCGAACTACTGGCCGGCCTTAGTAGCTGAACTGATGAAGCAGATTTCCCAAGTACCCACTGAAACCCCTCCTAAAGAGGATAAATTAGCAAATAGGGTAGTACGATGCAACCCTAAAGTGCACGATGGAACTTATGATCTAGTAGTATTGCAGGAATGGGCAAGGGGAATGAAGAAAATCTTTACAGTGGTAGAAGTGCCAGGAGGAAAGAAAGTAAATATTGAGACATTTATTTGACTGGTGAAGCCGATATTTAGTGGAACATCGTTAAAGATAAGTTCATAGGGCCTGAATTCACCTGGAGTAAATTCCTGAGTGAGTTAAGGGAAAAATTTTACCAAGTTGTGGTCCAAAGACAAAAGGAGAAAGAGTTTATGGAGCTAAAGATGTGTGGTAACATGATTGTGATGCAGTATGCTAGTAAGTTTACAGAATTATCCAGGTTTATCCTTGAATTTGTATCATCTGAAAGGTTGAAGATGAGAAGGTTTGAAGAGGGTTTGGCCTTTCACATTCGAAATCAGTTAGCTGGGCAATCAATCTTGACTTACCCGAAGCTATATGAGCGAGTCGCTGAAGTAGAGCGAGTGAAGTCAGAGCTAAGGGCCTTGAACCCAATTAGCCAAAAGAGGAAGGGAATTGAGCGAGGAACATAGAGTGAGAGTGTGAACAAGAAGAAACCTTTTCCCACTCCTCCCAAGAGTTGTCATGCAATCTCAACAGAGCCCTGTGTGAAATGTGGAAGAACAAATCACACCACCCTTGAACGTCGAGTAGGAACCAACAAGTGCATGTGGTGCGGAAGCCCTAAACACCTTATTGCTGCCTGCCCCCAAAGGTTGAGGGCTGTAGATAAGGGTGCAATAAAACCCTTGGCCCCACCTAGTGAAGGTGCCTCACCAACAAGGCCTGTAGCAGGAGGATTGGCATATATCATGAGTAAGAAGGAAGCTGCCACCTCTGGTACGGTAGTCACTGGAACTCTCTTTTTAAATTCAAAGCTATTTTGTGTATTATTTAATTTGGGTGCTACTCATTTATTTATATCCACCTGATCTACAATGTAATTGAACTTGGAGGATAGGAGAACAAAAACCAATTATAGGATCAAGCTACCCAATGATTGTGTGATTGAGCGCCCTATCTCCTATAAACTTGTTCCCATTACCATTGATGGAACCACCTTCCCTATGGATTTGATTTAATTTGATTTATCTGATTTTGACATCATTCTGGGAATGAATTGGTTGCACATCAATGGAGCTAAGATTGACTATGAGGATCTTAAGGTTATTTTGATGAAAAAGGGAGAGAAGTATTCTTCTATGGGCAGAGAGAGGAAAAATCCTATCCCTTGATTTCTGCTATGAAAGCAAGTAAGCTATTATGTCAACAGTGTAGGATTAGTGTTATGCTATTGACACCCAAACAAAAGAAGAGAAAGTGGAAAATATTCCTGTCGTTTTGTGAGTTTGAGGATGTTTTTCCTAGGAATTTCCAGGATTACCCCCATGGAGCGAAATTGATTTCGGAATTGAATTAATCCCAGGTGCCCAACCTATCTCCAAAGCCCCATATCGTATAACCCCAACAGAGCTTAAGGAACTAAAGACTCAGTTAGATGAGTTGTTGCAGAAGGGCTTTATTAAGCCAAGTGTGTTACCATGGGGTGCCCCCGCGTTATTCGTAAAGAAAAAGGATGGAACTTTAAGACTGTGTATTAACTACAAGGACTTGAACAAGATCACCATTAAAAATAAATATCCTTTGTCACGAATCAATGACTTGTTTGATCAATTGCAAGGAACAGGAGCCTTGTCTAAGATTGATTTGAGGTCAGGGTATCACCAACTTAGGATTAAATCTGAAGACATTCCTAAGACTGCGTTTAGGAATAAGTATGGGCACTATAAGTTTGCAGTGATGCCATTTGGCCTCACCAATGCTCCCACAGCCTTCATGGATCTTCTGAACAGAGTCTTCAGACCCTACTTAGAGAAGTTTGTGTTGGTGTTCATAGATGACATTCTTATCTATTCTAATAACAGAGATGAACATGCTGATCATTTAAGGATAGTGTTATAAACCCTGAGGGGGCATTAACTTTATGGCAAATTAAGGAAGTGTGAGTTTTGGTTAGAAGAAGTGGTGTTCTTGGGACATGCAGTTATAAAAGAAGGAATCAAAGTTGACCCCCAAAAGGTGAAGGCAATCATAGAATGGTTAAGGCCTACTAACGTCACTGAGATTAGAAGCTTTATGGGTTTAACAGGCTATTATCGAAGGTTTGTTAAGGACTTTTCGAAAATAGCTTCACCCCTAACCAATCTGCTTAAGAAAGCGAATAAATTTGAGTGGACAAAGAAGTGTGAAAGTGCCTTTCAGCAATCAAGGCAGCAATTAACTACCGCCCCAATCCTAACACTACCAGTGGAAGGTAAGGAGTATACCATCTATAGTGATGCTTTAAAGATGGTTTGGGATGTGTTCTGATACAGGAAGACAAGGCAGTAGCTTATGCTTCTCGACAGCTCAAGCCTTATGAGAAAAATTATCATACCCATGATTTGGAGTTAGCAGCCATGGTCTTTGCACTGAAAATTTGGAGACATTACTTATATAGAGTATCATGCAAGATTTATACTAACCATAAAAGTTTAAAGTATATCTTCACCCAGAAGGAGCTCAACTTGAGGCAACAGTGTTAGCTTGAGTTGCTTAAGGATTATGATTTACAGATTCAATATATCCAAGAAAAGCAAATGTTGTAGCAGATGCCCTGAATAGGAAAGCGCAACATAGCCCAAGCACTGTGGTGATTACCCATTTGAGTCTCTTGAAAGAGCTTGAGGACTTGGAAATTCAACTAGTGTCCCATGGGTAAGCACATGTTCAATTATCAACACTTACCTTACAGCCATCCATAGTGGAAGAAATTCGAGTGAACTAGGAAAGTGATCCTGAACTCCAAAGAATAAAGTAAAATTTAGAGAAAGGAAAATCTCCTGGGTTTGTAGTACACGAGGATGGGACCTTACGATTCCAGAATCGCCTATGTGTACCCCAAAATGAGGAATTAAGGAACCAAATCCTAGAGGAGGCTCACAATACTCGCTACTCAGTGCATCCAGGAGGCACCAAAATGTATAGAGACTTAAGACAATGCTTCTGGTGGAATAATATAAAGAAGGAGATTGCGGAATACGTAAATAAGTGTCTGACCTGCTAGAAAGTTAAAGCAGAGCATCAGCAATCCGTGGGTGAACTGCGACCCTTAGCAATTCCCACTTGGAAGTGGGATTCGATCGTAATGGCCTTTGTTATGGGTTTATCCCTTTCTGCCTCGAAGAAGAATGCTATCTGAGTTATACTCGATCGGCTTACCAAGTTGGCCCATTTTCTGCCCATCAAAGAAACCTGGGGAGTTGAAAAACTAGCCCAATTGTATGCTAAAGAGATAGTTCAATTACACGGAATCCCCTTAGATATAGTATTAGATAGGGATCAAAGATTCCAAGCCCGTTTCTGGTAAGCACTTCAAAAGGCCTTTGGGACCAAATTGAACTTTAGTAGCTCTTATCATCCTGAGACAGATTGGCAAGATTAAAAGAGTGAATCAAATTCTAGAGGACATGTTAAGAGCTTGTGTGTTGGAGTTCCATGGAAAGTGGGAAGATGATTTATCGTTAGTCGCGCTTTCTTATAACAACAGCTACCAGTTCACCATCAGAATGGCCTCGTTTGAGGCTTTATATGGAAGAAAGTGTAAAACTCCACTGTGTTGGAGCGACTTGGATGAGGCATTGATTATAGGCCTTGAAATGATTCAGGAAATCGTGGAAACAATAAGAAGGATTTGAGAGCATACTAAGGTTGCCTAGAGTCGACAAAAAAGTTATGCGACAAGAGAAGGAGGCCTCTAGAGTTTCAAGTAGGCGATAAGATTTTTCAGAAGGTTTTGCCAACTAAGGGTATCAAGAGGTTCAAAGTACGAGGAAAACGGAGTGAAAGATATATTGGACCATATGAAATCATTGAAAAGTTGAATCCTGTAGCTTATCGCCTGGATCTGCTAGTAGAACTTGAACACTTACATAACGTGTTTCACATCTCTCAGGTTAGAAAGTATATCCCAGATCCAAATCACACCATTGCATCTGAACCTATTGAAATCACTGCAGATTTAGTATATAAAGAGCGGCCAATTCAAATACTAGATCGCAGGACTAAGCAATTGTGCAAGAAGCAGATGCCTCTAGTCAAAGTGTTATGGTCAAATCATACCTCCCAAGAAGCTACTTGGGAGTCTAAAGAGGAAATGAAAGCCAAGTACCCACATCTATTTGAGGTAATCTTGCATGGCATGGTAAAGTTTTTAAGTTCCAAGGACGAAACTCTTTAAGGGGGGAAGGCTGTAATAGCCCAACCCTAAATCATGTTCATTTATTTAATTATTTCATGTTAATGATTTTATCATATTTATTTATCGTGTTTAATAATCCCGGTGAAAAAAAATCATTTGGGCCCTTACTTTGTAATTCAGGTTATATTTATTTATTTATTTATTAAAGAAAATTTCAGAAAATTGATAGTGGGCCCTAATAATTATAATCCAAGTGATTTAATTTATTTTTCCATATCGTCACGAAAATTTAATTTCAAGTGACATAAAAACTTTATCATTACGAAGTGTTTTATTTCAGAACCCAACTTATTTCGGCCCAACTTGAAGCCCGACAAGTTTGCATTCTTTAACCTAGCTAGATAACCATGGTTGAAGCTTAACCATGGTTAGATAAAGCTACTTTTGAAGGATAAAATTCAGCCATGCATTCTTAGTTTCATTCTAGCCAAGCAAACTCAAACACTCATACATCTCCTTCTCTTCTCTCTCCATCAACCCACAGCAGGCCCACCCACAGCAGCTGCAGCCACCATCTCCTCCAGCAGGATAGCCACCAGCCTCTACCACAACCACTACCAACCATCCCTCACACCTCACACCACATACACCTCTTGTTACCAAGTATCAAAGTGAGTAATCTTGAACTTGATCTTGTTGCTTTTGATTTTTATTTTAGCTTTGATTCTTGTTTGAATGTTTGTGATCATTGATCATGATGTTTTGATAGGAAATAAGAGTTATTTTGGTATTGATCATGGTGCAGTTGAGCTTAAATCATGATATGGTTTAGGGGTGATCATGTTCATGCAAGGTTAATGTTGAAGTGTTGGATTTTGATTGTTTTATCTTCGATTTGGTCATCTTCTAACCTATTGGTGTTTATGCTGATATTTTCGGTGATTTGAAATGAGTTGGGGTGAGTCTAAGTTGGCCGTAAACTAGGGTTTTGGCAAGTAATGTATGATTTGAAGAGATAAAGCTCAAGTTTGTATTCAATTTTTGCAAAAGTCCATTACAAATGGAAGAGAGGGGGTCTTTATAAGGCCTCCCATCTTAACACTCGGCCAAGGGTAGCTTACAAGCTGAAAAATGCCAGAAGACATGGTCTAAGCTAGATTACAAGTTGCAAGTTGATAAAACAAGAGATCTAATCTAGCCTTGACACCTCATTACCTTAATAATCTCCAAATTGAGGTGTCAAGCTTACAAACAATCCTAGTACATCAGCTTAGACTCTTGAGCTTACAAGTTGCACAAGTGGGACACGAAAAATAAGGAGGACAGCCGACCTTCCTCTTAACCAAGTAAAAGAATTCCTCCTCTACTTTGGCTAGATAAAACAAGCACAAGCTGGTCCCTTCGCTTAAGTTTTGGGCCATGATTTGATAAATATTTAGATGCCTTTTCATGCCCTAAAGTTTGATAAAATTTGGAGCAAAGTAAGTCAACCAAACAGCCCCTTTATTCGTACTGTGCTGGATTCTACCTTGTAGTGCACGGTTTCGGTTTTTAGCTTGGATGGCTAACCAAATGGGCTCCAAATACTTTGCAAAAGGTCTTGTTGGAAAGCTAAGACTTTAAGCTTTAAGGAGGTGGTGCGTGCAGGAAATTTCCACTTCTAGATTTTGCTCCAACAGGGGCACAAAATAGGGCCAATTCTCAGATGAATTGGCTTGCTCATTATCTTCTTTGTTCAGGTGGTTTCTGACTATAGCATGGACTTCTGTGACCTTCTTGGACTCCATAACTTTGGCTAGACCATTGGGGAGGGTTTCTAAAGGTTTGTTTGGATGATCCTCATCACTGGGTTCCCTGTTACCATATAGTGATAATAACGGAGCCTAAACTCCATCCACAGATGAACTGCGGGTAAGGACTAGAGCAGTCTATGTGCATGGACTGTAATACTGTGAAACATAGAAAAAGGGTCCTATGCATGAGCCTCTATACTAGCATGCAGCAGCATAATGTAAGCAGCCACAGATGCACCCGACATCAAATTAACAGCATAAGGGTCCATCTAATAGAGAAAAGACATATATGAGAGGCATACATTACCATAGTTAAGGAACATGCAAATGTAAGCAACTTGCATTTCTAATATCATTATTACACTTCTAATGTCACTCTAGCAGTATACCATGGCCCTCTTTACTAACCATTCTTACCCTCTTATCTCTAAACTCCACATTCCACAAAGAAAATCTTAACTTGGCTCTGATACCAAATCTGTAACGCCCCAAATGTACATAAATCACTGTTTGCATTTCTTTGATTAATTTCCCCAATTAGAAATGAAAACCCAAATGATTAGGCTTTACCACCGTCCAATAAGGACAAGGCTTTGCTTGTACATGATGAACTTATCCATAATAATCGATGTTTATCAACAAAGGCATTCATACCATCACAGCCCATCAGATCATTTAGATAAATATAGAAATTGTGCTAATATCAAAACCATTCAAACATCTCAAGTATTACACCAAAATATAGAATTCTGATAAAATATACAGTCTCAACACCAAAATATATCACAATACGGTGTTATAACATCTCAACGATAATACACCACTATTCCATATAGACTTCCCGACTCACTTATTATCTTTGGTCGTCTTACCCACCTCAGGGCAATTCACTGAACACTTTCCTAAAACAAAACATGAAAACATTTCGAACTGTGAGCCGAAGCTCAGTATATGCATTCCTGTATTATTAAATGTTCATGGAAAAAAAAACTAGTTGGGCCCAAATTGCGATTTATTTTTAATTAAAAACAGGGAATGAGATAAATATGAAACTGCATTGTCGATTATTATCTGAGAGTGAACCCCTGATAACTGTTACGATCTGAAGATAGGTGTACACTCGCCAAGCCGATCGGGACCTGGCCTGAAGGCACGCGGGTAACTGAACGGCTATGCTCTGCAATTGATAACTAATGGGATCATTAATTATGTGATAAATCATTGATTAAACTGATTCATAGATGTACTTACCAAAATATTATAATTTTGTTAAATACGTGCTGATTTCTAAAGATACAGGCAATGAAAGTACCTTGAAATTTTTAAATGTAAGCTCTGTGAATACTATTATGCACAAAAGTGGAAGGAATGATAGATTAGGCCTTGATTCTGTACACAATTATCATTGTAGGAATATACAGTTAGCAAAAATATTTATTTCATAGCTACTAATTTAGTAGAAGAAAAGTAAAAGCACAAAAGCATAATAGAGGCTTAGAAAGAATGACCCATAACTTAATCATTTGACCTCTTATTGAGACTCAAAACTCCAATATAAAAATCTTAGTAAGTCCCAAAAATTGTTTATTTGGGACACCAGGCTTGATTCCCACAATAGAATTCCCAAAATGAGGCTAGAACACAAGCATGTTAGTTTTGGTCCATTCAGCGCAGTTTTGGTAAAATGACCCTAACCTTTTCCACAGACCTCGAATTAAGACGATTCAAAAGGCATTTGAAAGATAACACACTGAAATATCTACCCACTAAAAATCATAACTTGTCAATGGGTCAATCATTACCAGTTTAATCGTGAACTCTATCTTGTTTTTCTGAAATTTCCAGCCTCGCTGTTTTGACTTTTCCCTCTCTTTTTTACACAAATTCTCAACCTTAACCATTCCTTAAAAGCATGTAAACAAGCTTTGTCCATCCCAACATCATACAAAATCACCACATTCAAATTCACTTCATAATCATATCCAATAAAGATCATTTTTCAATCTAATACACACATAAACCAAGCTTAAAGCTAGTTTAATCCAAACCTTACTTTACTTGCCAAAACCCTAGTTCAAGGCCAACTTGGACTCACTCCAACTCATTTGAAATCACCAAAAACATCATCATAAACACCAATAGATTAGAAGATGACCAAATTAATGATAAAACAATTAAAATCCAACATTTTAACATCAAGCTTACATGATTAACATCAACCCCTAGCCCTAGCATGATCCGACCTCAACTCCACCACGATCAAGATCAAAATAACTCTTATTTATTATCAAAACATCATGATCAAAGATCATAAATATCAAAACAAGAATCAAAACTAAAATAAAAAGCAAAACCAACAAAATTAAGTTTCAAGATTGCTCACTTTGATTGAAAATAAGTAGAGATGGAGATGAGGTTTAATGGTTTTGATGATGGAGGATGGTAGCTTGAGGTACTAGGAAGTTGGGGACATCAAGAATCACCTGAGCTGGCCTAAAAAGTGGCCGAAAATCAGCCAGAATAGCAATGCCTGCTGCTGCTGTGGGGAGGGGAGAGAAAGAGGAGGGAGAAGATGAAGTTTTGGATTGCTTTGAGCGTTGTTGACTAATCTGCTCTTTGGCTGAGTTTTAACTATTAAAGCCACCCTTTAAAGCTAACCATGGTTAAGTTTAACCATGGTAATTAGTTAGATTAATAGGCAACTTGTTGGGCTTCAAACCGGCTGAAATAAGTTGGGTTCGGAAGTAAAACGCTTCGCAGCGATAACGTTTTTACGAAACTCAAAATGAAAGTTTTATAATGTTATAGAAAGCAAAATAAATTACTTAGTTTAAACTCTTTAGGGTCTACTATCAATTCTTCCAAAGTTTTCATTAATCAATTAAATAAACAAATAAAATTTGAATTGTCAAGTGATGGCCCAAATAAATTTTTTTACACCAGGGTGAACAATGCGATAAATAATTACGAGAAAAAAACATAAACATGAGATCATTAAATAAATAAACATAATGAAACAAATTTAGGGTTGGGCTATTAAAATATATATGTACACACACACACACATATATGTGTGTGTGTGTGCGCGCGTGTGTGCCTATATAT
>JAKOGI010003875.1:0-7500 GCA_029747015.1 Carnegiea gigantea
ATATATATATGTGCGTGTGTGTGTGTGTGTGCGCGCGTGTGTACATATGCATATAAGGTAATTCAGCAAAGCATTTTTTATAGTAGATTTCTATAAATTAACTCAATGTTCTAAAAGTTATCTTTTATGCAAACAGAGTATAATCCAGATGTCTTTAGTGTCAATTGAAATAGAGTATAAATTAGCACAATGTTCTAAAACCTTTACATTCTCACCTTGTCTTTAGTGTAATCCAGATGTTTTCTAGTTTTGCTTTGGCATTGTGCAAATGGAGTCTTTCCATAGATTCTTTAGTCTCTTCTTAGATCTGTAGGATGATGGCACTCTATTTTGTATAAATTTTTATCACAGACTGCCAGCTCTTCTAAGATGTATTTCTGATATGTACAATATATCATATATAAGAAATTCCAATAAAAAGAAAATATTTTCCCATGCACTGACAAAATTGTGCCCAAGTAGAGCATTCAGGAGTCAGCACCTCTTCTAAGACTGAGCCTGTTCACTTCAGCTTCATTTATCTAGATTTGAGATAGCTTGATTTATCTAGATTTCATATTAGATAGCCTATTCCAATTCATCCAATCCATAACACACTATTACATTCAACTAAAATTACATCTTTTATATCCAACCAAAAACATTACATCTTTTGTAAAGCTATTGCAATTCATCCAATCCCTCAAATCTCTCAAGCATGAGTGATTCCTTAAATAAATGGTGAGTTCTGATTATGGTGAATTCACATAACCCTGAGACACTTCCAAAACCCCAAATTATAATCAGAGCACGACAAAGGAGACTAGATTATAAATTTTTCTCAACTAGCAGACCATAAATGACCAAAACCGCAAATTGGTTAATCAATGTAAGAGAACCACAAACAGCTACTGCTCAACATCCTTAAGAGGACAATGGAAACAATTTGTCATTATAAAAATGACAAATTCAACCCTAATTCAAGGGAATTTCAAAAACAAATTACCTTAAGGGAATTGCAAATTCAACACTATTATTCATTGTTGTTGTGTTTAAACTCGATTTTGAGTACCAAACCCTAATTTTTCCGGCCAACGATGCCAGAAAGGGGCTGCAAGTACATAATTGTGTGAGAATTAGAATCTTAGAGAAGATTAAAGAGTAGGGAAATTAGAATACCTAAAGGAAATTCGAACAATCTGGAAGGAAGGGGAGAGTTACCTGCACAAATTGGTGATCGAACAAGGAAGGGAGGATGCAAGCAGAAGCCAGATGCGAAGAAGAAGCGAAGAAGCAGCGAAGATGAAAACCAGATGCAAGCAACAAAGATAGAAACCAGATGGAAGCCAGACACGAAGCCAGAAGCAAGCACAAATGAAGATGGAAAAGGTAGCGATCGAACAACGTGCTCTCGTTTTTACAGGGCCTTTCGTGTAGAGAAAGGTTTTCATTTTATGTTTTTTAAAGTTTTTTTTAATAAAGTTTTCAAAAAGTATTATTAGTATAGTGTTCTCTTTTTTTTAAAAGTTATTCGATTTTTTTTGCGATAATCTGCTTGCGTAATACCAACAGAACTTTTGATAAAAGTTGAGTATGTTGTTAATGTGATCACAATACCAACAAAAAATTTGATTGTTGGTGATATAGTAATAATACCAATAGATAATTTTGGATTTGTTGGAAATATTATGACCCCTCCTTCCCTCTAAACCTCAAAACTTTAATACTAATGAACAGTCTAGTTTGATGCAAAAAACTTAGTTTTACCGATAGAAAGTGTAATTTGTCACTAAACATCTGTTGGTAAAAGCCACTTTTTTTTTGTAGTGATATAAAAAGCAATCTCAAAATGAGTTATTAATCACTTCAATGCCTCTAAACAGTCATCCCTCAATGAACCTGTCTAACAATAATAGTTTTATGAGACGGCCTCACTTAAAAATTTGCAAAAATAACATTTCTTTTGAAAAATTAAGAAGTCCATCGCAACATTACTTCAGTGACATTTAAAAATATTAAGGATGACTTTTAGGGGTTTTAGAGGTGTGATTATTCAAAAGTTTTGATCAATTAATATATGAAGGATATATCTATAACGGGATTGATGATTAATGATAACTTTTTAAAGTTTTTTTAGATGGCTAATGTTGGAGTGACCTTTATTTAGTCTATAACCTAGGGTGGATATATAAAGATGAATTTTGAGATTTTTACCCTTTAAGGGATAATGTCCTTAAAGTCATACTAACAGTCGCCTTTGGGAGAATTATTCATCACCTAAAACAACTTCAATTAAAAAAAAAAATTACAATTTCTGTCATTTTACCACCCTTTAATGTTTTTAGAACTTACAAGTCATGTCAATATAACGTACTGGTAGATCAACTAATTCAAATCCAAGTTGTAAACCCCCCCTTAAAAAATGCGTTTAATCACATTTTTCTAGGTAGCTTTTAAGGAAGTTAAGGATTTTAGGGTGACTATGTAGATATTTTAAGGTTAATAGTCTTAAGTGTGTAAAAAAAATAAATAATGAGACTGATTCTACTAAGAAGTGACTTTTTATATTAATTGTGGTGATTATGTATCCTTAGAGTCAATTCTAAAACTGTTTGAGTGACTAATAAATTATTTTGGGATAACTTATTCATAGATCAAATGACTTAAATGTCACCCATAAAATCACCTAAATAAATGTGCATTTTATCATCTTTTTTTTTGGGGGTGGCTTTCAAGGAAGTTAAAAGTGACTTTGAAAGATTTTATCAATGACTTTACCAAGGTCAATGGTTATGAGTAAAAAAAAAAGAAGAAAAGATTGACGTATTATGACTTTTAAAATTTTTATAATTTTCTTCACAATATTTTTTTAAAAATTAAAAAAGGTAAGTAATACAACCTAAGAAATCTTTCTCTCAAGGATTCTTCACAATTTATATTCAAATGGGACAAAGAAAAACAACCATGAAAATGATCAAAGTCGAATGACAAGGAGGCAGTTCGAACCTATGACCTGCGAGGTGTTGGCCTGCAGCACTCCCTCAAAACATGAGTGCATCTCATATTAAAGTATCTTATACAATAGATGCATATCTTTTTAATTAATACCTCGCGGATAATCTTATCGCCTCATGCATCTTAATTTCAACGAAAGCAAATAGTAAAAGTAAAACCGTCCCATGCTAATTTCTGGCTTTCTGCTCCCCGCGATCGGCGCTGGTGCAGAAAGACCAATTCCAGTAACATTATGATACAGGTCTATCAACCTCACGAGCTGGGCACATGATCGTTTGAGGGAAGGTTGTTAAGCAAGTGGGGCCCTGGTTGTTATGCCGTTAGGTTGTTACTGAGTTCTGTTATTCTGTTGTATGGGAAGAGAGGGAAATACAGGGGGGTATTAATATTTTACTCTGCCTTGTATACAAACACACAGACATTATCAATAACAATCTATCTCTCTCTAATTCTCTCAAGTCTCCTTCTCCTCGAAATCTCAGGATTTCCTAGAGAAGCCCTAACAAATTGGTATCAGAGTAGGTCGAGTTCTAAGCAAGATCCACTGTTGGTTCCCAGCCATGGCCATTTCTGATAATACCAGAGGAAATGAGCAAAGAAGAATCGAGGAACTATGCCAGAACATGCAAAATGCTTGGATCGAATTTCAGCAATCAATCAAGAAGCAATTCGAAGAACAACAGGAGAAACAAGATCGGATTAATGCAAACCTGAATGAGCTAATTACGGGGCTGAGCAGACAGGTGCTGCATATCGCAACAACAACAGAGTCAGGTGGCAGCAACTTCAATAATGGTAACCTCAGTTTTTCTCGACTTTCTAAGGTGGATTTTCCTCATTTTGATGGGGATGATGTGCAAGGATGGGTTTATAGATGTGAGCAATTCTTTGAAGTTGAGGGAACACCTGATAGTATTAAGGGCAAAGTTGCCTCTATACAATTGACTGGCAAGGCCCTAATATGGCATCAATCTTTTATGAAAGGAAGGAATGGAATCTGGCATGGGTGGGATGAGTATAAAAGAGCCATGATAGCAAGGTTTGGTTTACAACCTTTTGATGACCTGTTAGCAGAACTGATGAAACTCAAACAACAAGGAACTATGGAGCAATATCAAGAATCCTTTGATGCCCTGCTCAATCAAGTGGAATTACCTACTTCACATGCTGTGAGTTGTTTTATGAGTGGGTTATGTGATGAAATTCAAAATGCTGTTCGAATGTTCAAACCACAAACCATACATGATGCCTATTGTCTGGCAAAGTTACAAGAAGCTACCCTTGTTTCTATTGCCAAGAAAAGCAAACCCATCCTAGACAAAACCCCCACATTCACAAGGAGCTCGACCAACAGTTATAGGGGTACACCCCTAACTTTCCAGAGAAGGGTTCAGAAGGAATATACCTCCTCAAGACAGCCCCCTTCACAGCCAGCCAGCAGTGCACAATCAGTATCTTTTAAACCTAGAAATCCTAGTCGGATTTTAAGTGCCAAAGAGATTGAAGAAAAAAGGGCTAAGAATCTATGTTTCTTTTGCGATGAGAAGTATATTCCGGGACACAAATGCAGGGATCAGGTTTACCAATTGGAGATTATCGGGGAAGAAGAAGGGGAGATGGAAGAAGAGGAAGAAGAGCTGCCGGATGCGGTAGCCCAGGGAGAAGTACATACAGAAGATGGGGTGCCTCATATCTCTTTACATGCCCTTAATGGTACTAATGCATATCAGACCATGAGGATAAATGGGAGAGCGGGAAGAGCAACTCTGCACATATTAATTGATTCGGGAAGCACTCATAACTTCCTCGATATCTCAGTGGCCAAAAGACTTCACTGTAAGGCTAGACAAATTCCCCCTTTGCAGGTGGCTGTAGCTAATGGTCAACAGCTTACCTGCAGTACAATGTGCAAAAACTTTTCTTGGTCTCTACTGGGGCAATCATTTACAGCTGATGTCCTGCTTGTGCCTTTAGGGAGCTGTGAAATAATCTTAGGAGTACAATGGCTGGCCACATTAGGTCCCATTCTATGGGACTTCGAGGAGCTTAAAATGGAATTTTCCTTTAAAGGAAGGAGGATGGTATTAAGGGGAACTAGGAAGTCTGTGATGGAATGGCTAAATGGGAAGGCCTTTCAGAAAACGACACTACAGTCAGCTCATCTATTTTCCATTCAACTCCTAGCAGCTGAATCTGGGGCAACAAAGGATCAAATTCAGACATCAGAGGCCAGATTATCTGCTCTTCTTAAGGAGTTTGCTGATATCTTCAAAGAACCAAAGACCTTACCCCCACATAGAAGTCATGATCATAAGATCATTCTCAAGGAAGGGACCTCCCCAGTCAATGTAAGACCATACAGATATCCGACACTTCAGAAGGATGTGATTGAAAAAACCGTTCAAGAAATGCTAGAAGCAGGCGTGGTTAGACCTTCACAGAGCCCTTACTCATCTCCCATTGTGTTGGTTAAAAAAAAGGATGGAACATGGCGTTTATGCGTGGACTATAAACAGTTAAATAAACACACTGTCGTGGACAAATTCCCAATCCCAGTCATTGAAGAGTTGTTGGATGAGTTGTTTGGGGCAGCATACTTCTCTAAGATTGACCTAAGATCAGGATATTGGCAAGTAAGAATGGATCCCAATGATGTGGAAAAGACAGCCTTCCGGACCCATGACGGACATTATGAATTTTTGGTTATGCCGTTTGGCCTAACCAATGCCCCCTCTACATTCCAATCTCTCATGAACCACATCTTCAAACCATATCTGAGGAAGTTCATTTTGGTCTTTTTTGATGATATTTTGATCTACAGCCCCTCATATGAGCAGCATTTACAGCACCTTAGGGTTGCTCTTGAAACTTTGAGGCGGCATGCCCTTTTTACAAAAATGTCCAAGTGTTCATTTGGAAGCCAAGAGATAGAATACCTTGGGCACTTGATCACTGCAGAGGGAGTCTCTACTGATCCAAAAAAATTGAGGCCATGAGAGATTGGCCCTCTCCCACTAACATCAAACAGTTAAGGGGATTTTTGGGTCTTACAGGGTACTATAAAAGGTTCATCAAGGACTATGGATTGATGAGTAGACCCTTGACTGAACTCCTAAAGAAGGATGCTTTCCATTGGAGCCCAGAAACTCAGCAAGCCTTTGAAATCCTAAAAAGAGCTATGATGTCTGCTCCTGTTCTGGCCCTTCCCGATTTCACTAAACTTTTTGTTATGGAAACTGATGCTTCGGGGACGGGCATTGGGGCTGTGTTGATGCAGGAGGGGCACCCTATTGCCTACTTCAGCAAGGCCCTCTCCTTGAAACACCATACACTATCCACTTATGAAAAAGAGCTCCTGGCAGTGGTGCTTGCTGTGGAAAAGTGGCGGCCTTATCTCCTGGGCAGGCACTTTATCATCAAGACAGACCATTTCAGCCTCAAATACCTGATGGAGCAGAAAATCACCACTCCATTTCGGAGCAAATGGTTACCCAGGTTAATGGGATTTGATTACGAAATCTGCTACAAACAGGGCAAAGACAATGTGGCTACTGATAGTTTATCAAGGGTCTCGGGTGCTCAGTTATTGTCCATCACCATAAGCTCTTTGCAAACTGACTTGTTGGATAGAATCAAAGGATCTTGGACAGATGATAATCACTTACAATCCATTATTCAGAACCTTACTGCTGGGCAGTCTAATCCCAAGTACCAGTGGGCACAAAATCTGCTATACAGGAAGGGTAAGTTGGTGGTCGGGAATGATCCCTCCTTACAAACCAATATCATTCAACTCTTTCACGACTCTCCTCTAGGGGGACATTCTGGGATCACAGTTACCAAGAAGAAAATCGCAAGCCTTTTTTATTGGAAGGGTTTGGGTAAAACCGTGAGGAATTTCATTAGAAATTGTGATGTCTGCCAAAGGAACAAATCTGATCGTAGTGCTCCTACTGGGCTCTTACAACCTTTGCCTATCCCCGGGGCTGTTTGGGTGGACATTTCTCTTGATTTCATTGAGGGACTTCCTAAGTCCAGAGGGAAAGATACTATTCTGGTGGTAGTGGATCGGCTTAGCAAATATGCTCACTTCTTTCCCTTAGCCCATCCTTTCACAGCTACCTCTGTGGCCCAAGTATACTTTGAGCAAGTTTTCAGACTGCATGGCCTTCCCAAGACAATTGTTAGTGATCGCGATAAGATTTTCCTTAGTACATTTTGGAAGGAATTGTTTACTCTCCAATAGGTTGACCTGCACATGTCCACTGCCTGTCACCCCCAAAGCGATGGGCAAACCAAAGTGGTCAATAGGTGTTTGGAAGGCTATCTCAGGTGTATGACGGGTGAACGGCCCATTGAATGGGTCCTTTGGATACCCTTAGCAGAATGGTGGTATAATACGAATTGGCATTCTTCCACCGGCATTACCCCCTATGAGGTAGTCTATGGCCAACCCCCATCCCTTCACATTCCCTATATCCAGGGAGACAGCAAGGTAAAGGCTAT
>JAKOGI010003875.1:10000-39436 GCA_029747015.1 Carnegiea gigantea
CGGATCATGTTTATGGCACGCTATAGGACTATTACTATATGGGTAAAAAATAATGAAAATCCTAAGTCTATTCAAGTGATGGTCGACTTATCTTTTTAATAATATTTTTTAAAGGTTTATTTTATTAGGTACCGTGCAAAAGCACGGGTTTATTTTATTAGGCATCGAGAAAGGGCTATGTGGTAGATTTTAATTTCCTTTCTCAACATTGTAGTAGCTATATAATGGAAGTTTATTTATAGTAGAAATTTAGATTGTGTTATTCCAAATCATAATTACTAATGGTGTATGGTGTTGAAATACGCAACAATATTTTATATGTTTTGTTGTTAAAATGAGTATCAATATTTTACATGTTTTGATGTTGAAATGAGCAAGCATATTCTATATTTAATTAATTTTCAATAATTAATGTATTTCGTTTTTTCAAAAAAGGACAAATTTGAAAAATATTGATTTCCTATCTGCGTTTATAATCCAAATTCAATGCAAAGAAATATATTCTTCAATGTTGAGTAAAACGCTAATTTTGAAAAACTTAAATTAAAACATAATAAGCGTCTGACTTCCTATAAGGACAAATTTTATAAATATTGATTAGTACACAATATTAATTTCTACACATATACAACATAAGAGTCTTTGTTATTGGTTTTTAAATTTTTAATTTATTTTTTAAAAAAATATATCTTAAATTTAAATGCTCCGTACATAGCACGGGTCCATACTAGTTCCAGTAACATTAGAACAAAAATTGAGGGACAATGTTGTCGATTAAAAGATTCAGTGATAAAACCTGGCTTAGTTGTAATCTCTGTTATCAAGAAGTTATTTATACCAAGTACCAACAGTTTTATTGCGCCACTGGTTTGGAATTTCCCCCTTTATGGACTTCGGACCCCAAAACAATTAAAATATCTAGTTAAGCCAAAATTCTATAATCCACCACTAAAATTAGCCACACTTTCTTTTTCTTCGATAGTTAATTTACCTCAAAAGAAAGGTAATAAATGAGACCTAATACAATACGTACAACTTTTACAAACTAATACAACTCGTAAGATGATCTACATTTTTACAAACACTAACAGATCTAAGTACATCTTCCCACTAAAAACATAAACACAACCACGGGTGAGTTTGAAATCAGATAACTAGAGTTTTTGTCAATTGAAAACCAATCAATTGATTTTTTAGTTCGAAAATTTCAATGGAAATCAAATTGGAATTTTCAATTAATTGGTTTTTGTCCGAATTTTAGTTAACCCTAGACATATAACAGAGAAATAAAGCACAAATAATGAAATAAAGTGATTTTTTTTTTATTTTACAAATTTTCAAAAAAAAATGTTCGATTAGGGTTATTTTAGGAATTAACTGATTTTTTTAACCAACCGAATTAAAAGTGACCTGAAGATTAAACTTTCTTTTGGTTTGATTACCTGAATTGGATGTTCTAAGAAATTGATTTGATCAAACGATTTTTATTTGTAGTGGTCAATTTTTCAATTTTTGGCCCAACGTAATGTTTGGTTGAAACCAATAGTTATAATTCATAAACATCATTGTGATATGCATAAAACAAGGAAGAAGAATTTCGGTCTCAATTCTCTGTGACTAAGAGTTACAATGATATTGTCCCTTGAGATGATAATATGATAATTTAGGAGTTATCCACTCCTTTGAAGCCATCACTTCAACCCCCAAAAAAAAAAAACAAAACAAAACAAAAAAGCACACGAAGTCAATGATTTATTATGAGTTCGTGACTAGGTGACTATAGGTACAAATTAGAACTACAATGTTCTTCAAATTATGAAGGATTGCCGTGTGAATAGATGGAATAATCGCTCACCCAACTCAAGAGTCGATGCTTCGTATTTGTAAAATATGCACAAAATAAATTTACATTTATATCCCTCGTGTATCTCCTATTACACCCCCTCAAGTTGTTCGGGAGAATGCACGGATAGCTTGGATTTTAAATACAAAAATTGATGGGAAGACAAACTCTTAGTAAAAATATCTGTAATTTGAAAACCAGTAGGGATATAACGAACTATAAGATCTCCATGAGCAACCCGTTCACGAACAAAATGATAGTCCACAGCTATATGTTTACTTCAATCATGCTGAACAGGATTGGCAGTCATGTAGGTAGCACTCACATTATCACAATATAGACGAATGAGTCTAGTAATGGAGATGCCAACATCCAATAAAAGCTTACGCAAGCAAACCGTTTCAGCAACCGTGTAGCCAAGAGCACGGTATTCAGCTTCGTTGGAGGATTTGGATACTGTGGGTTGTTTCTTAGAGTGCCAGGCAATTAGGTTGGATCCAAAGTACATCGCACAACCGGTAGTCGACCGACAAGTGTCCTTACAGCCAGCCCAATCCGCATCAAAGTAGGCAACGATGATGGAGGCTTCAGTGGAAGGACGAAGGAAGAGACCATGACCCATAGTACCCTGCAAGTACCTGAAAATACGCTTGATAGCAAGCAGATGAGTAGTACGAGGAGCACGCATAAACTGAGAAAGAGCATGGACTGAGTATGCAACATCAGGTGGAGTCAAGGTCAAATACTGTAAAGCACCTACCATACTCCCATACTGCAAGGAATCTGCAAGTAGGTCACCATCATAAAGGGATAGGTGGTTCGAGCTGCAGAGGGTGTCTTGACAGGTTTAGCAGTCTGAAGTTGAAATTTATGTAGTAAATCATGAACATACTTTTGCTGTGTGAGAAAAATACCCAAAGAGGAACGAATCACCTGAATGTCCAAGAAGTAATGAAGATCACCAAGATCCTTCATTGCAAACTGCCGAGACAGAATGTCAACGAAAGAATACAATAGAGAGGTGGGGCTCCCAGTGAGAATAATATCATCGACATAAAGAAGAAGGATCACAGTGTGACTACTAGAGCGATAAACAAACATAGAAGGGTCGGCCATGCTACGGACGAAGCCATGAGTCAATAGAAAACTACTAAAATGGTGAAATCAAGTGCGAGGGGCTTGTTTCAACCCATAAATGGCCTTTTTAAGATGACAAACATAGTGAGGCTTATCAGGATGAACAAAACCGGGTGGTTGTTTCATATACACTTCTTCAGTGAGATGACCATGCAGGAAAGCATTTTCATGTCTGACTGAAGAAGAGGCCAATTAAAGGAAATAGCAAGAGAGAGAATAAGATGAATCGTAGTAAGTTTAACAACGGGGCTGAATGTCTTATGGTAATCAATACCTGCCTATTGGTGAATACCCTAAGCAACCAATCTTGCTTTGTATCTCTCCACAGTGCCATCATATTTGTATTTAACCTTGTAAACCCACTTACTACTGATCAAGTTTTGTATTGATTGGGATGGTACCAATTCCCATGTATCATTAGCAAGTAAAGCATTGTACTCTTCGGACATAGTGTCCTACCACTTGGGATGTTGGGAAGCTTATTTAAAAGCGGTCAGTTCAACCTCAGTAAGGCTAGCAGACAACGATATAAAATGTTTGGGCTTGACAATGCCGACTTGGACCGGGTTTGCATAGGATGAATATTGGTGGGAGTAGGAGCAGACGACACAGATGCAGACACAGGCAAAGTTAGGAAGGAAGACACATTCGAATCTGACTCAGAGGAAGGGACGCCAGGAGACACACCAAGCATTGGACTATGATCATGAATCTGAGGGGAGGAGGCACCATCATGAACAACAGGTATTGGACTCAAAGAATTAGAGGATGCAGGAACCTTAGAAAGAGAAGATGCTAAGGCAAGGAAGGACTAGAAAACACTGAGATAGAGGATGAGGAGGACCCAATGGTGGGGATAGGGCAAACCTGAGACACACTGAGAGTGGGGTGTGAAGTAGTGAAGGTAAAGGTGAGACTCAGAATGTCTTTACGATCAAAGATAGAAGTCTTGGACACATGAGAAAGAGAGTGGCATAATGTAGGGTGAGGAAAAGACTCCTCATGAAATTGAACGTCACGAGTTATGTAGACATGGCCAGATTTAAGATCCAAATAACGATAACCTCTATAGTGAGGTGCATACCCTAGGAAAACACATACAACAGATCTCGGTGTGCTCTTATTTGAAGAAGAAGCCACAAATTTTGGAAAATAAGCACACCCAAAAGGTTTGAGAAAGTTATAGTCGGGCATCTTCTTAAACAAGACTTCAAAAGGAGATTTGTTTTGCAAGCTGGGTGTAGATAATCGGTTTATGGTATAGATAGCAGCATAGACTGCATCAACCCAATAAGATGCAGGGATGGATTCACCCATGAGAAAAGCACATGTCATTTCCAAAAGATATCAGTTTTTGCGTTCAGCAACCCCATTTTGCTGAGCATAGACTGCATCAACCCAATAAGATGCAGGGATGGATTTACCCATGAGAAAAGCACATGTCATTTCCCAAAGATATCAGTTTTTGCGTTCAGCAACCCCATTTTGCTGTTGTGTATCAGGGCAAGATTTTTGAAAATAAATGCCATGTTTTAAGAAGTGAGTTTTCATGGGCAAGTTATCAAATTTGAGACCCCCATCACTTTGAAACATTTTAATCTTACAGTTAAACAAGTTTTCAACCAACGCTTGAAAATCACAAAAATGAGAAAAGACTTCCAATTTTTGTTTCATAGGATAAATCCAAGTAAAGGGAGAAAAATCATCAATAAAGGAAACATAGTATCTGAATCATTGATGTGATAAAATAGGTGATTGCCAAACGTTAGAATGAATTAATTCCAAAGGTGAAACAGTACTATGCTCAGCTAACTCAAAAGGAAGTCTATGTGACTTTGCCAAATGACAAGTCTTACAATTATTCTCAAATTTAGCATTTAAAGGAATAAGATTAAATGTACTACGAGAAGAAAGCACAAAAGCGCCACAGTGTCCAAGACGTTAATGCCAGAGATCCCCAGATTCCCTAACAACAATGTGGGTAGGAATGTAACCGCACTCAACACGAATAGGATGAACATTACCCACACTAGATGCCTGCAAAAGGACTTCACCCGTGGTGTTGTCCTTAAAACGAAAACAAGAATCATTGAATATGACACTACAATTATTATCCCGACACACCTGTCTGACAAACATGAGGTTAAGATGCAGTTAAGGGACATGAAAGACACAGGCAAGGTTGAGAGGACAGGACAAAGTACGAAGCTTAACGTTGCCAACACTAGAAATAGGCAAAAGGATACCATTACCAACCTTAACAAGGCTTGACCCCGAGTAAGAGGATTTAGAGAGTAAATTACCTTCATCAGGCATCATATAGGATGCTGCAGCAGAATCGGGGCACTAGACTTGTTAAGAAGTAGGTAAGAAGCACAGACTGCTGACGGGGATGATAGCGATTAGGGCATATGTCAGCGGCATGCCCTAGGGAATGACAAATCTGACAAATGAGGTTGGGAGGGGACGCTAAAATCGTTTCATGCTGATTACTACCTGTAGATAGAGAGTTAGCACATCGGGCAATAAGTATGTGACAATGAAACAACTGAATCGCATAAAGCAAAACCTGCAAGCATGCTTCTGGGAGTGCCAGAGTGGTGCTGAGTATGATGATTATGGTTCCGATTGTAGTTCTTGCTAGAACGTCCCTTACCCCCTTTGTGGAAGGTGCGACTTCCATTGTTCTTGCTTTTAGATGTGGATGTCGCTTGCTTATGATTATCGGCACCCTCTGACTCGGATGCAACGAAGCTAGTAGCAGCAACGGCTTGATGGTTGGATACGTCACGCTCTTTGTTAAACTTCATCCGTTGCTCAAAAAAAATCAATTTAGAATGGAGATCATCAAAAGAATGAACACCAGGTAGCATGGAATAAGCAGTGAGAACCTCATGCTTAGAAGGATGTTGCAACCCGGCAGTAGTGTACTGAATCAACTCTAAATCGG
The DNA here is from genome assembly GCA_029747015.1 of Carnegiea gigantea. Classification (NCBI taxonomy): domain Eukaryota; kingdom Viridiplantae; phylum Streptophyta; class Magnoliopsida; order Caryophyllales; family Cactaceae; genus Carnegiea; species Carnegiea gigantea. Next base: position 15,931 of record JAKOGI010003875.1, read on the forward strand.
AGACAAGTGACTGAATAGCAGCTAATGAATAAGCAATGATTTTGATGGTCTGTAAATAATCGTCCATGGATTGATGGTCATTTTTGGACAAATTGGTAAGTATGCGTTTCAAATCAAGCACATGAGCAAGATTAGCAATGTTAAACCGATGCTCTAAACGCTTCCAAATATCAAAAGTATGAAGCAAATCACACACTTCACACAACAAGTCCTTAGAAATAGTAGCGAAAAGTCATGAACGAACTAATTGATCCACACGCACCCAATAATGATAGCCAGGTTTTACTTGTTGCAGACCATGAGTATAGGGCAAAACAGGAGAAGGAGAAGGAACCATGCCATCAAGAATGCCACTAAGTTGATGCATAATAACAAAATAAGAGAATTGAGTGCGCCAAGATAAGTAATCGTCAACTGTGGTGAGAACAACTGTGACGTAGGTGGTGATATTAACCATCCAGATATTTGACAGCAGAAGTGGCAAACCACCAGTACGAGGAAACGATAAATTCGAGTCAAAATCGAAGCCAGACGAGGGAATCGAATCCATGGTGGTATACGCCAAAGCATCTGAAGTTGCACCAATCAAGGAGATAGGGACCATGGAAGCCCACGGTGAGAAGGCAGTCGTCAATCCCGGGACTGTGGGTGCGGAGAAACCGGCATAAGGGAGCTGCAGCGGCTGAACAGGTGGCGAGGGCAGCGTTGGAAATAGATACAAACAACCAGCACTAGAAACTGCCGTCTGGTCAGCCACGACGGAAAGAACAGTACTGCACGCAGACTAGGGATGAGAGAGCGGCTGAGCAGAAGATGACAGCGTGGCCGGAGGAGAAGACGGCGAAGAAATGACGACGACATCAGAGCCAGCACTAGCCATGACAGAAGAAGATGCAACGCATATGGAGAGAGAGAGAGAATGGCGCTGAGTATGAGAAGTGCGTCGTAGAGAGGGGAAGACTGCCCGACCACCACAAAAAACGCAAAGCAGTGACCGGACAACCACTTGGGTTCCGATGACGGCGACGAGAGGATTAACTACTAATTAAAATTAATCCTTATACTCTAAATAAAGAGCTTGTTAATTATTTAGACAAGACTAATAAAGCATTATCTCCAAACTCAGACAGCGGTACTTGCATCCGTACAGTTATAGTTCGTACTTGGGGACTTCTCCATATTGTGCATTACAGAATTCATTGACCAATGACCAAACAACTAATTATCTGTCTTTTACAGGAAAAAAAAAATTTCGTGGAATAACTTTTTTGGGGAAAAAATAAAGGCACAGATAGAATTATAAATTGGCTTGTCAATAAAGTCTTGATCCAAAATCACCAAGATCATCTTAAGTATAGGTTTTACATTTTTTTCCGATTATTTATCGGCCAAAAAGGCTAAATCATAGTAAAAAAGCCCCAACCTAATACCAAAGATAGATAAAGCAAACTATTCGATAACTAAAAATATAACTAAAACAAAAGGAGTAAAAGTCCACCTATAGTTAAAAAAATAATAATAAAAGATGTCATCATCAACTATAGGTTTTACATTTTTTTTCCCCTTCCTCATTCACCAAACTCGAAAATAAAAAAATTAAAATATTGCATTTTCTTTTTTATGAAGATTTGAATAATGTGTTTTCGGTTTTCTTTTCCCATCATATGAATTTCGAACTAGATAGCAACAAATTTAAATAATCAAATTTTAATCATTTATCAAACTCAAAAAAAAAAAAGCATCACATTTTCTTTTTTATGAATATTTGAATAATGCATTTTCTTTCCCCATGATTTGTATTCCGAACCAGATAGCAACATATTTAAATAATTGGATTTTAGTCATTTGTCAAACTCAAAAATAAAAACCAAATTAATTTTTTACAAATATTTTTCAGCATGGAAATTAGTGTTGTTGCCATGTTAGTCGTAATCTTTTAGAAGTAATACGAAATGGAATTTATAATTTTAGGTTACAGTTTGAAATATCAAATTTTCTCGAAATTAATCTCATTTTCTTCTAGAAGAAGGATGAGTAAAAGATGAATTACTGACACTCATGTCCCTAAGTTCAAGGATAACTATTTTTAGACCCCTGTCTTTTCAAAACTAATTCTGGGATACCCTATATTTTCAGAAAATTAATTTTTAGGTCCTTTTTCTTATTGTTTTAGTCTTCAAACTTTTAGAAATTACACAATAGTCTCAGGAATTGAAAAAACGTATAAATAAGCTGTTTTTAGGGATTTTTTCAGAAAATATGCTTGTATTAACTGATTAAATTTCTTATAATGACTTTACTGGTACTAGTTATCATAATCTACTACTTATATCTTATATATTATATTTTTTGTGGTTATATGCCTACCATGCTTAGCAAAAATAATTAAAACTTAATTAGAGAGTTTTGACCGTTACATGAATTTAGTCGGCGTGAGACTCCGGCGTTCCTCTAACTTCCGGTTTATAGAGATTACTAATCTCAACCCCGCTTTCCTTAGATCAGGTACAGTACAGGTCTGCTTTATTTCCTACCTCATACCATAGTCACTAATCAAGGTTTTAATCTTTTTCAAGAATAGTGGAACTTTAATCAAAAAATTATAATATTTAAGACATAAGGTTCAATCGGATAACGTTTCTTACTAGGAAACTTCTTTTATTAAAAGCTTGAAAGTGAAAATATTACAATGGAAAGTTTTGAAGAGGGACTTAAGTTAAGATCATTAGAGACACTCGCTCATAGAGAAATAGAGAATTCTAACTTCTCCTTTGCTCAAAAATGCTCAAATGATCGTGTTCCTTCTCAACACTTGACCTCTCTACTTATAAAGGGGATAGGGGTACATAGGATACCCTAATGACTACAGTACATAAAGATTTTTTACATGGCTACAGTACATACTGACTTTACAGCACCTACTTTATTTTACAGACCAGACACTTGTCGAAATAGTATAATAATAGGTAGCTATTTTTCAAAGCTTTTAGTGATGACGAGACTAGTTATCATTATTGAGATTCTGTATTCTTTCATCTCCAATTATATCTTCCACACCATCATTATCTAGATAATCATCAAAATCTTCATCAAGTTGCTTAAGATGCTCTGGATCCCATTCTTCAAATAATTTAAGGAGATATCTTTTTTCTTTTTTCGATAAGAATTTTTCATCTCCAATATCAAAGAGATAATTAAAAATGTCTTCTAACACTGCTCCTTCCACCTTCATGTAATCTTTGAATTTATTATCATAAGCGAACGTGGTGTTTCCACAGTGCATTAATATTTTTCCTCGTTTGATTAATGCCCAACATTGATGATAAATGTTGAAAAGTCCAATGATCCTTGATAAAGTAGGATCAGTAACTAGATGTACCGGATTTTCATGAATCCAATTTTATCATTGATCCTTGAGATTGCCGCAATCAACGATTTGAACAAGATAATGGCCTGGTTTAGCTTTTTCATTTTCATGTTCAATTAGAGCGCTATAAACCTCTAGAGTTAGGCATCTACAAACTCAAATTTTTATTGGACCTTCAGGAGATGTAAGAATCCAATAGATCCTTTTAAATATACATTGTTGAAAATTAGTTAAAGTTGAGAAAAATGGGAATTTTGGATCTGAAATTTCTATGAAGTAAAGTATTATCCCGTATTTCCAGGCTTTAAAAATAGGATCATTTGAAGATAATGAATTTGTTGGAAAACAAATACCACCAACTCCAGATCTATTGGAAAAATAGATCGTTGTACTCCAAGACTCCCAAGTATCATAGAAATAATAATGATAAAAGTTGATGCAGGCTGCATACCACTTATTAAATCATTTTTCTTGAATATGAGAACTTATTTTTTCTTGGATATCATAAGGACACTGAAGGTAACTAATTTGTAACTCTAAAAGGGAAAGTCTTTGAGCTATTAGGTAGGCAGTAGATAATAGAGTAAAACGTGATCTACTTTTTGTATGAAATTCTAGATTATCGATAAGGACTTTACTAGAAGGCATAACCCGTTCTAGTAGAAGTGGCATTTCATTAAGGATTTCCTCCTTTTCTGGTAGGAGGTCGGCTTTGATGATCACCATTGGCGAGTTCTCGAGAGTTCTTTGATCCCTGTATATATTCAGTAGAGAAGGAAAACTGGTTAAGCCATAATTGCCAATGCACGCCCTTGTGCTTGCATATTTGATAAATTATTTTTTACAAAACCAAGTATTCTTTTGCAATTGGTTCAAATAAGAAAAGATTTTGGGGCTAAAAAGATTAAGAATTTTTCAATTCCTCTTATGACTGTAAGGATTTCTTTTTCCATTGTACGATAGTTGCATTCTACCTTATTAAAACTCCACTGTAATATTTGCAGAGTTTTTCTCCTTCTTTGATTTTGAGTACCCCACTCTAGTGGTCAAGGTTGACATCTGTTTCAAGAACTAAATCATCTCCTTCGTTAGGCAAATTAAGGACAGGAAGATTTTCGCACATCTTTTTGAAGTTTTGAACAATCATTGTATCATTAGTAGTCCATGTCCAACTTACTTTTTTCTTGAGTTTCTGCTGCAATAGCTTTCTTAATTTGGCTAAATCTTTAATGAAATCTGAAGCATAGGTAAGGCATTCGAGAAATTTTTCTAGCTACTTCCTATCTTCAATTTTTTCAGAAAACTTTTCTATTTTTTCTAGAATATGATTTTGCAGGATGATTTGTCCAACTTTTATCTTTAGACCTAAAAACTCAATGTCTTGCTCAACATAAATGCATTTGCTCTTACTAAGTATAATGCCATGATCAATGCATCTTTGGGTGACAACCCAGACATGATCTTTATGCTGCTCTATGGTTTTGGAAAAGATAAGAATATCATCAATGTATACTAGATAATAATGATTAAGGTCTTTGAAGATGTTATCCATTCTTCTCTGGAATATTTGGGGTGGACTTTTAAGACCAAATGGTATTACTATCCATTTGTAATGACCTTATGGGGCACTAAATGCCATTAAAGGAATAATTTCCTCATTCATTTTTATCTGTCAATAACCGCTTTTGTAATCCATTTTCGAGAACCAAGACGCTCCTTGAATTCTGTTAAAAAAGACTGTTTTGTTAGGAATATAGTAACCATCAAAGACAATGTTGTCATTAAACTTTTTATAATTGATTACCATTCTAGCTTTTCCTCTTTTTTCTTCAACATGATTTCTTATCATAAAAGTAGGACTGGTGTGAGGATTCTTGCTATTTCTGATTAATCCTTTATCAAGAAGTTCTTTAATTTGTTTATCAAATTCTTGGATGTCATGGTGTGTATACACCATTTGTTTAACCCGAATGATAGTATTGGGATGTAATAGAGTGATTTTAGCAAATATTTTGTCTTTATCCCAAAATTTTAGAGGATTGTCAGAGTAGAGTTCTTTGCATAATTTTTCTTATTGTTCAACAATCTTCTTTTTAATAGATAACTCAAATAATGAGATTGTCAGTGCTACCCCTTGTTGGGTAGACATTACCTTCTCACCACGCTGGTTGCGTGTAAACTCAATTTTTTGATGAGTGTAAGCCTTAATTTTTCAATAGGAATTGGTCATTAATTGTAAATATTATCTGGTTTACGGTCTGTGTGCATAGAGAATATAATCTCCGAAAATTATTTCCAATAATCATATCATGAGAGGATTGATCAGTAGCCCATATAACTGGTATAATGCATTAAACTCCTCCTAATTCTATGGATAACCCTTCTATTGCCTCATTATGGCTCATAATACTATTATCAACTATCCTCACTTGTAAAGGATTTTTAGCTCTTTTTCACATAAATTCTGAAAATAATGATCTTTTTTCAAAGCATACAGAATAACCACTATCTATATAAGCACATAATTCGTATTTATTATATCCCTCTAAACATACCTGTATTGGGATGTAGATACTATTAGGATTTGTATTAGTAGCTTCATAGCATATTTTCATGGTTATGTTTTTGACTAACTCATCCTCATAGATTGGTTTACTAACAGTTCTAGTTTTGTACCCAATGACCTTTCTATCTAGACTCGTTAATCGATCTATGCTGGGTCTTGTAGCTTCAAAACTCATTTTATTCATTTCACTGGTCATGTTAATTGTATCATCTTCTTTAAACTCTTCTTTAGCTAATGAAGATCATTCTCCCCAATCTGATCTTGCACTCATGCTTCTTAATAATTGAGGTTTAATGGTGATTTTACCCTCCTCATCAATTTTTATTACATTTTTCTTATTAATTTTTGTAGGGTTGGCAAAGTTAGATATCCATGAATGATCGATTTTTATATCCTGAGGGTTAGACTTAATTCTTTGGATCTTTTGCATAAGGGTAGGATTTTTAAATTTTTCTGCTTCTATCAGTATTACCTTAGTCCTTAGGTCTATAATATTATCTAATTTGTAGATGATTTTTCAGAATATCATTAAAGGATATCCTCCTCTTTTCATGTCCATTCCAACTGTTTTTATCTTAAGCAATAAGAAGTTTTTTGCAAAGTCATCTTTTAGACTCACATAATATCCAGGTCGACAGTTGAAACCTACTGACCCATTACATAAATTGATTTTTATCCTTGTGATTATCTGATTATTAAATTTGGTATGCCTAATATCACAGAGTAAAGCGTAAAGATCAATACCTTTACCATAATAATGTAATGGAGTGATTTGAACTTGGATACTTCCGACATGAATGTATCTATATTTTCTATCTTTGTTATGCTTAATGATATTCTCCTATTTAATAAGATTAACTTCCCCAACGTCATACTCATAATCCTTTATCTCAAGATCTCCTTTCATCATTTCACATACGTATTTGCTTTTTAATTGAAAAATGAATTTTTTTTATAGATCATATCCTTTTGGATTATGGGAAGAACCTAATCTTCTTTGACTTCTTCATGATCATTATCTATAACAAACTCTTCTCCTTGAAGATCACCAAGGCTAACCGAACTATTTTCTATTATCTGACTTGTTTCTTCATAATCACTTGCTTCATATTCATTGTTCAGTATAATTTCAACAATTCCTTTGTTGTTGCTTAAGGCTAGGACTAATGCTTCATCTTCACTAAGCTCAACATAATCTAAGTTTCCCAAGGTTTCAATAAGTTTGTTATTTTTCCTATTTTTGCACTTATTAGCATAATGTCCTACTTCTCTGCATGCCCAGCATTTGCAATTGTTTTTCCCTACAGGACAATAAGCTACTTTTCTAAAAAATCTATGTTTTTTAGGACTTGGCTTGTTATAATATTTTCTCCTATATTTCTCTCCCCTTTGCTTATCAAAGCTCTTTTACTTATAAAACCTTCTTTTTCGTCTTCTCTCAGGTTCTTTTCCTCATTGGTGAGGCCAATCCCAACAAATTAGGAATTGCTTCTTAATTTTCTTTTATTTTTACAGATCAAGACATTGATCATTGACCCATTTTCTTAAATAAGAGATTCTAGAACCAAGAGTATCAATGACATCTGTGCGTTCAAGCTATGCCATGTATTTTTCATTAATTATGGAATTTATAGGATATGGAAATTTATCATAGAACATGCCAAGATTTGTTTCATTATGCCCAATTTTGTAATAATATTGACTGAATTCAGAAATATAATTTTCTAGATATCTCATATCCCATAATTCTATGTTGTTAATCTTTTTTTGCCATTCTTTTGCTCTTTCTTCCGAATCAAGTTTAGCTTCGATGAATTCAATTTCTATTTCTTTGCACAAATTTTTGAACATAGCAGCTGGTGCCTCCATCACTCTTAATGTATTTTTACCATCTTCACTTAATGAATCATACCAGTCAGTTATAGTGCCAGAGAAACTATGCTCGATGTAGTTTAGAAAGTTTGCCGCAGGCCATGTAGTATTTAGGTTTAAGACACTATTCATTTCTCTTTTCCAGTGCTCAAATATTTCTTCGCTAATACGTACTCCCTCAATGTTTAATATATATCCTGTTTGGCTAATTGCGGTAAGACTAATTTTTTTCATAGGTCATGGTTTTTGTTGGGATAAACCCGAACGAAAAATCGCTTGTACGTCCTGCTGGAATGTACCTAGGTCTTAGAAAATGAGTATTTCTCCTAGATGATTCACCAAATTCTTCAAATTTAGGAGCGACATTCTTAACTAGATTAGTTTCTATTTCATATAGGTTGATTTCCTCTCCAATCTCATTGATTTCATTTTCAATAGTCATTTTCCCATATTTCTTATCAAGTTTTCTCCTAATTTCTTCTAATGGTAATACATCGAGGTCTTCTAATTTAATCAAATTCATCTGCTGGTATATTTTTTCTTTTAATTGGACATTATTGATATCTTTATTATCTTCAGACAAAACGTCATGTTTATCACTAATTACGTCCATGACTTTGTTTAATTCGTCCGAATTTTGTTCTTTATCGAACAGTTTTTGTAGCTCTTCAAGAGTATATTGTTTATACTCCATCTTCTTTTTTTTCTTTTCAGTAGATTTTTCACCTAATTTTTTTCCTACTTCTTTTTGAATTTTAATCTCATGTAAAGGAAATGGAACCTTATTTTTTAGGTTTTGGAAAGGATATTTATGCTGAAAAGGAGTACTGATACTAGGAGTAGCATGTTCGCTATGCCTAACTTCGTTCATAAGATAAATATGGACTACAGTTAACTGATTTTTAAGCTCCTTGAGTTCAGTCTTAATTTTAGCTAATTCTGCTTTTAATTCTAAAACTATATCCGTGATACTGTTTAACTGAGGTGCTAACGAGGTATTACGTTCTGGTGAGTGAACAATGTGGGAATAATTAGGACCAGGGCAAGCAGGTGATGTTTCAAGTATTAATTACAGCTAGTCACAGTTAATTAGCTTAATTAATCATTGATTAGCTTAATAATCTTTATTATTTTTGGTCACGAGGCTCTGATACCAAATGAAAGAGGGCCTCAAGTTATACTAGTGGCCAAAATATCTCAAACACAAATTTAGATTTTTCGAAAGTAAGTTTTTAAGGATTGAGGGTAGATTTGCAAGTATGAAAAGTTTTTGGACGTGCTATGCAAATTAGAATAGTGCCTGGGTCTAGAAAATAGCTCAAATAAAAATTTAAGGGTCCTTTCTGTTAGTTTCTCCAAAAGACAAGGTACCTTATATTTAGTTTTAAAAACCGAGGGTCCTTAAAATAGTTTACACTAAATTGAGGGTACTTTTGTGTAGTTTATTCGTAAAAGAATCTTAAAGCAATAACGAATCTATCTTTATTCTAGTGATGTCCAAACCAATAGTTTATACTTCTTATATTTTTATCAAACCTCCTAAAATTTTTAGTTACGGAGAATAATTATGAAAATTCATTATGATTGATATTAAATTAACAAAATAAAAAGGGACATTGTCATTCGCTGTATTCAGAATGCATTATTATTGTCTGAGAGTCACGTTAGGTTGGAATACTTTCTCCTCTTCCGTTTTCTTTTGTTTCAAAATTGCACATTTCGTTGTAGTGTATGCTATTCTTATTCATTCATACCGCAAGAGTGACGTTAAGATTTCTATATATATGCAATTATGCATACGATATTGTAATTAATATCTAGATTTGTGCATCAAAAAGTTATACATATTACCTGACACTGACAGACCCAAAAAAAAAAAAAAAGTGGAAGGGTGCGAAAGACAGATTTTTTTCAGGTGAGTCACCTTATGTCTTATGATTGGTTCAATTCCACCAAAGGGTAATATAGCAACAACCGTAAATTTTCATTTCCCTAATGTAACCATATAGGTACCCTTATATGGCCTCAAATCAGGATCAGCATAATAATAATCTCAAATCAATGAATCATCGGTCACATGTCAAATTCTATAAAGGAAAAACTACTTGCCAAAAATAATGAACAAAAATACTGATTAGAATTCTAATGTGTATTGTTGTTTTATCTTTATGGAGTTGATCTCAAATCAATGGTACCTTTGGTTCTTTTTGGTGAGAAAATTCAATGATACTTTGAACTAGACTTGTCAATGTGGGCCGGGGGGTCAAATATGCGTCAATGTATTTCAGTTCGAGTAAAATGCAGGTCAGGTATGCACTTCGGGTTTAACTAAACTACATGCAAACGTATTTCAATTTAGTGGGTTCTGGGTCGACCTAGTGGGTTTAGAGGTTAGTTATTTCTTTTGGTTAAAAATAACAAATCGACATATGTATTACTTAAAGCTATCCGTATTTAATGAAAAAAATTGTAATTGTAATTTTTTAAAATAATATTAAAATTATTCAAACTTTTCATTATGGTGTAGGAACGTTATGTACGGGTGACCAACAGGTCAACTCCTGTTTGGGTCAAGTGAATCGCCCCGCGTATTAAAATAAGGTTAATAATAGGTCAGTTCAGTTATGGGTCAATCCATTTAAAGCAGATTAACGAGGTGGAGCCGGTCAACCCAGTGATGAATCACCCATTTAGTAATTCAATATTTTTGTTAACTATCTTACAATCAGCTAATCAAGTATATTTTATTAGTGGGTCAATCCTAACACAAACATGAGCCGACCCATTGCCTAACTCTAGTATCATAGATCGAGACTAATTGGAATAAAAATCAAATAAAAATATACTGGAGCGAAGCACAAGATGTTACAATCATCTTTTAATCATAACATCAAAATTTTAGATTATTATAGAGTAATATTAACTAAAATATAATGAGACATATTCATTTCACTAAAAAATAAAGGTATGACTTTTGTATTTTTAATTTTGTCTTATTCTAAATTGATTTTCTTAAAACTAAATAGTTATTTCACGTCAGTGCATGCCCATCTTTGAAGTTATCATACTTATAAGTTGTGTTTGATGTAATAACAAAGTTCAGAAAAGAAAATGTATTGTTGTTAAATTTGCAACATGATGCGATATCTAACTTCTCTCTAAATTACTAGATATAATGATTCAATGAATTAACCATTATTGTTAAGAAGTATAAATTAAAGGAAAAAATTGAGAAGATAATATTTAGCTAGAGCAGGCGGGTTCAGGTTCGGATTGGATTTGACAAACTAATTTACGGCTTTTTCCGGTTCGATTTAGTTCATGTTCGAGTCAAGAAAATTGTAGTCAAAACTCAAAATTTTCGGGCACGTTCATGTTGTGTTTTTGCATTGGATTTTTGCCAGTGTACTTTGAACACATGTCAAAATCTTAAAAAGTAAAAACACTCATCGACAACAATGAAAGAAAAATAACTTAGAAATCAAGAAGCAGACTTTAAAATGACGACAAGTGTACATATACTGCTCGTCAAAGCGCCTATCATGTTCATGACAACCTATGTTCTCAAAAGCTATCTCAGCAAAAATATATTAAAATAATCTATGTGACAAATACACTTAAGAAAAAATATACATGTGATAAGCAAGGATACATGCTGATAAAAGCATATTAGAATTTGCCCCCGCTATGGCGGTAATGGAGCAATTATTTACATATTTCATTTTGAGAAGAAATAGATTTTTCTTTATTTAGCTCAAAGGTTTAAACAATGAAGCGAAATGTGTTCAATAGTATTAGACTATAAAACTAATTCTTGAGTCTTCAACCATCAGCTTAAACCTTTGGTTGAGACTGTTCATTAATAAGTATCAGAGCCTTTGTGAGAGAAATGTCTCGAGTTCGAATCTCATTAGCCCCCATATTGATTTATTGCGCAAGGTAGGAGGAGCCTTTGCAGCAGCTACGCTTCAAGCCCAAAAAGCATTCGCGTGAGGGGGCGTGTTAGATTTTAAAACCAATTTCTGGGTCTTCAACCATCAACTTAAGTTTTTGATTGAGATAGTTTTTTAACGAATAGCTTGGTCATACTCAACGTAGAAATGACATTGAATTTATAACTAGAGAAATGCTTTAATCAAAATTTCATGCTAGTTGGAAGATTGACCTTTTATCCCCAGATAAGTGAGTCTGTGAGTGGAGTACTTGACCGTACCCACTCTATCAGCAAATAAAATTGGTCACAAAGTTACCTCTACAAGGAAAATATCATCAATATCACTTACAACGGGTGGCAATTTTGCATTGAGAAGAGTTTTTGAAGTTGATTGGGTAGGTTTTGGTAAATGAGAAACCACCTAATTTCATGACATAGGAGTTCGTTTTTTTTCCCCCCTTTGTTTTTTTAATGTGAATGACATGGCGAAATTAATTTAAATGTGATTTTAATCAAAGTCTTTGATAATAACTTTTGAAAACTTTTCTAGTTGAGATAATTGATGCCACATGATACATAGATTTAGGTATGCATTACAATCAAGTTTAAAATGTTCTGTTTTCCTTTATACCTGCAAACATAACAAAATGAATTTATGGGAAGTCCAATATGAATTTTGAGATTTCTAAATAATTTAGCTCATGCAGTAATTAATAATCTGACCTAGGTTCTACTCAGAACAAACATTATATTTTTAATTCCATAACTTTATATTGTCAAATATGGGATATATTGTGAGATTATATTGACATTATAGTGCAAATTCGCCTGCTAAACTCTAATTATTTAGCTATATGGTCGTTCTTTATGTTCTTTGCAAACAGTGCACATCTAATAAATTGAATTCATTTCGCTTAAAACAAGATTTTCAATTTGGATTAATGAATTTGTCTTGCACATGAGTAAATACATTCCTTTTGGCAGATAATATTTTTTCAAAAATAAATTAAGTTCATGCAAGTCTTACTGAATTGAAAACTAAAATGACATGATATAAATTAGTATATATATTTCAGCTACATATATATCCATATGCAGTTTTTGAACACCTCGCGAAAAATCGTGGTTATATATCCCATTTGTCCAGAAAATACAGACAGTAAGATTTTTGTACGTAAACTCTGAAAAATAGAAAAATTAGTCAGCGAAATGATCTACACTTTGCTAGTTTGCTTGTGAACTGGGAGGAAGTTGTCATTAAAAGAGAAAGTCTTAGATAGTCTTACATAGTGGAGAATTTAGGTTAGGTATCTGCCAGGGCCACCAGAATCATCCATCCATGCATGGAGAATTTAGGTGAACAATTTGTCCTGTCTGATGAATGACGTCGTAAAACACTTTCCTCTCCTTGGCATTCTCCTTTTCCATTTTTTTTCCCCTTCTATTAGGAAATCAGGCTTATTCACATATTATATTGTATCAATATTATTCCCTGTAATATTTTCTTTCCTTAGGTTTGGGTGGTTGACTTGTTTGTATAAGTTTCCATTTATTGTTTGGGGTTTCCTATTGATTGTATTATTCTGATTCTTTGATTAATATAAATATTAGCGACTGAAGAGAGCAGTCACAAGGCGAGAATTCTCTCCCAATTGCACAGTTTTCATGTTATCAGAGCTTTGTAACATTATTCAATAAACCTCTGCTTTTTGAAATTGATATGAATCGAGAAGACGAGAGATACCTCCATACAAATACAAACACTGAATATGAGTGATCCAAATTCACCATATTATTTGAGCAGTGCAGATCATCCAGGGAACGTAATCTCACCCATCACATTCAATGGGAGCAACTATGCTAACTAGGTGCGTATAGTGTCAAATGCACTGAAGTCTAAGAACAAGTATGGCTTTGTGGATGGAACTCTAACCAAACCTGCAAACAATAACCCAGAGGTTCATGCTTGGGAGAAAAACAATTCGTGGTCATTGCATGGTTATGCAATGTTATCGACAAGAACTTGCACGGCTCAGTCGCTTATGCCAAAAAAGCAAGTGAAATCTAGACTGATCTGAAGGAGAGGTATTCACAGAGTAATGAAATCCGGGTTCACCGGTTGAAGCAAGAAATTACTCTTACTTATTGGACTGAGTGTCCCACATCGGCAGGCGAGGCGAACGAAGGCCTCTTTATAAGGGGCTGGATACCTCACCCGTATAACGCGTTTTAAAGCCGTGAGGGTTGAGGCCCAAAGCGGACAATATCATACGCAGGGCTCGGTGTTGGGCACCAACATGGAATCAGAGACAAGTTCGTGCCGGTGTGCCCTTCGTGGGGGCGCCTCATCTGAGTTGGGGGTGTTGGACTGAGTGTCCCACATCGGCAGGTAAGGCGAACGAAGGCCTCTTTATAAGGGGCTGGATACCTCACACGTATGATGCGTTTTAAAGCCGTGAGGGTTGAGGCCCAAAGCGGACAATATCATATGCAGGGCTCGGTGCTGGGCACCAACATTGGGTCAAGGGCCAACGGCCACTTGCCTAAAGAATAGGGATTTTTGAGGGATTTTAGGGGGCCATTTTTAGTAAGTGGTTATGGCTAAGTGCCATATAAATACCCCCTAGTCTGTTTGTTAGGGCGACAACATTCTTGGCATACACAATTACAGTGTTTTAACACCCTCGTGCACTCTCCCTTTCTCTGTTTAAACGTGTGAGTGATTGTGTGTCACTTAGTCGGGTTTGAGACGTGGTCATTCTACTGGGACTCTAGTAGCCACCGGGATACAGTTCATGGAGCAAAAAGGCATCAAAGAGATTAGTTCGCTTCCATTTATTTAGGTACGTCCTAAATCTCTAAGTTCTCTAACAGTGGTATCAGAGCTTAATTTGATGTTTTTGCTCTCGATAGTTTAAGAAAAAACATGTATAATTTATTTGTTAAAACTATGCATGCAAAGTCGAGTGGTTTATTTGCTCTCGAATTTCAGTCCCTCGCCCATTTGACCCTTGACCGAATGATTAAAAAGGGGGGGGGGAAGCGTGGTTTTAAACGTACCATCAGCCGCCGTCATAGCCGACCCAGAGGGGTGGCGCATGGGTTCCACGCGCCACCGAGAGAGACCCGGTTTTCTCTCTTTCCTCTTCACTTTGCCCTCCACGAACCCTGATCTGTCGCCCGAACTGAACAAAACCCCCGGCCGCCCAGATATGGCGGTGCGTGGGTTGCACGCGCCGCCGCCTGAGTGGCGTGTTACGCGTATACCGCATACTGACGAAACCACCGCCGGCCGATCTGTGTGATGGTGTCGGTGGTTTGAACGTAGGGCGACCAGAGAGAGAGATCGCGGAGTTTTTCTTCAGAAGGGGGCGGCGGCGGGTTTCCTCATTTGGTAGTTTTTTTTTGGGACTTGGGGTACCGGAAAAGGAAAGGTGGACATCAGGCTTGGTGCTCGGAATCCACGGTGCCCAGGTTTTTTTTTTCGGGCATGAATCAAAGAATCGAGAGGCAGAAACCCCAAACCGAAAAAAAAAGGTCGCAGGCTGGGTGCTCGTCTTCCATGGTGGCTGGGCCTCGCCTGTTTTTGTCCAAGGCGGCCGGCCAGGGCTTCGACGGGTGAGAGTTTTAGAGAGAGAGAGGAAGAAAGGGGAGGCGAGAGGCGAGAGGCGAGAGACAAGAGGCAAAAGGAGAAGAAGACGCAGAAGCCTCGAGAAAAAGGGGGTGGTTCTGCAAAAAGTCCCCCTCTTTGTAATAATGTGTTTATTCATTTCATTTGGGCAAAATCGGTATGCGTATATGATTGTGTCGGTCTAAAACATGCCCGGTAAAATATTTTGACACATGAATGGGTTTCATGTATGTAAGCCTGTAACGTTGAAGTTCATATGAACTTTATACTTACAAATTGGCATGTAAACTAACATATATATATATCGCTATGTGCTTCGATTAATATATGAAAGATTAGTTCTTTCTCATTTAAACATGAATAAATGTGTTTTATGTTATGTTTATGCAATTATGTCTTGCATAAATTCTAAAAACGTCTATGTGATGATAATATAAGGAATGTTAATGTGTTTGAACGTTGTATCCATGAGAATGTGTTTATTATGGGTTATTAATAATCAAACTATCTCAATTCTTGATTCATGGAATATGTGATGATTATGAGCTTAGTGAAATTTTCGAACATATAATATGAATGATAGTCTATTTTTTGATTATGTACAAGATATGCCTAATGTCCATTTTTTTTAATTGTAGATATGGCTTCTAAGACCTCTATGATTGGTGAGTTGACCACCAATGAAAAGTTGGATGGGTCCAACTATGACATGTGGCGCCGGAAGATTCAGCTTCTTCTGGAAGAATGTGAGGTGTTGGAACGCCTCACAACCACAATGTCTGCCCCCTTGACTAGAGACAAGGACGACAAGGACACTACTCATACTGATGAGTATAAAGCCAACTTGGTTGCGTACCAACACTGGTGCAAAAAGGACCGTAAGGCGCGTTATACCATGCTTTTCTGCATGCATAACGACCTTATAGGTGAGTTTGAAATTTTTCCCACTGCTAAGGACATGTGGGATAACATCCGCTTCAGGTACGGTCAAACTTCAGAAATGAGACTTCGTGCGTTACATCTTAAGTGGATGACGTCCACGATAGACTCGAGCCGAAGCATAACCGAGCATGTGCGAACTTTGCAAGGCATGCTGCGCGACCTGAAAGCTGCTGGTGTGGATATTTCCGAACGCAAACAGCGGATGAATGTGCTCCGTGCACTTCCCGCTGGGGACGAGAAATGGAAACCATTCATCATCATAATGACTCACAACAAGAGCATCAAAACTGTCGCCGAGATCACCAAACATCTTGAACTAGAAGATGAGCGCTTGAAGGCTTGTGCACCTCCCCCTGTAGCTTTAGTGGCTAGGGTGGATAGGCCTAAGGGCAACAAGTTTAAGCAAGGGAAGAAGAAGAATTCATCCCTCCAAGAAACTTGGCCCTAGAGGCGGTATTGCCAAGAAGCAATCAAAGGTCAAGGGTAAGGTGATAGACAAAATGGTACGGGTGACGTGCTATAACTGCAGGAAGAAGGGCCATTTTGCTCGAGAGTGTCCCGAGCCTGCTCAGGTACCTTCTTCATTTCCTACCGTTGAACTACTTGTATGTTCCCATGCATTCGTTGCTAAATCCTTTCCTAATTGGATTGTAGATTCGGGAGCAAGCAAGCACGCAGTTCGAGATAGAGTTGGGTTTGTAGACTTTCACCCTTGTCCGGTGGGGCTACAAACTGTAACTCTTGGAAACGGCATTGCAGAGGACGTTCTAGGAGTTGGAACGTATCAGCTTAAGTTGCGTGGAGGGAATTCGTTACTTCTTCACGACACTCTCTATGCACCTGGGGTTCGATGTTCCTTAGTGTCTTATGTCTCTTTAATGAAATTAGGTTTCCAGTTTGTTTCTTGTATTGACAGTTTAGACATTTTTTATAGTGGCAATTTGTTTGGCCATGCATCTTTAGTAGATGATTTCCTTATTTTGGACTTGGATAATGAGTATTATAGTAATAATACGTCTTCTGTTTTTGTGTCATCTGTTGATTCAGACCATGATTCTGTTGTTTGATATGCTAGACTTGGCCATATTGGCCAAGAAAGAATAACTAGACTAGCTAAAGAAGGTCTATTAGGATCGCTTACTAAAGTTAGGCTGCCTAAATGTGAACCTTGTTTAGCTGGCAAAGCAACCAAGAAACCTTTTGGTAAGGCATCTAGGGCGCTTGGTACCTTAGACCTCATTCACTCCGACATTTGCGAACCTATGAATGTAAAGGCACGTAATAGTGCCATTTATTTCCTCACTTTAATTGACAATTACTCAAGATACGGATATGTTTATCTGTTATCACATCGTCATGAAGCTTTAGATGTGTTCAAACGCATCGTAGCAGAGGTGGAGACCAAGTTGGATCGAAGAGTTAAGACTCTTCGGACCGTCCATGGTCGCGAATACCTCTCTGATATGTTCAAGGGTTTCTGTGAGGAAAAGGGTATAGTTAGACATCTTGTGATTCCTTACACTCCACAACAAAATAGTGTTGCTGAGCGTAGGAATCGTACATTACTTAACATGGTCGGGTCCATAATGGCTCAAGCTAATCTCCCAATTAGCTTTGGGGTGATGCGTTGCTTTCAGCAACTTACATCTTAAACCGAGTACCCAGTAAGAGCATTTTGACTACTCCATATGAGTTATGGAGTGGTAGGAAACCTCTTTTGGACCATCTACGGCCATGGGGGTTGGTAGGCTATATGCATAACCCGACTCATAGATATGGTAAACTTGGTCCAAGAGCCACCAAGATGGTCTTTATTAGATACCCTGAACATTCAAAAGGTTATGTGATGTACGGAGAACATCCTGGTGGCGGCATGAAGGAAATTGATTCCCAAAATATCGACTTTCTTGAGGATGAGTTCTCAACTATTGGTGAAGTCAAATAGGACTTACAGTTGTATGAGTTACAACCAAACCCATCTCTCGGTGAAGGGGAGGATATGTACACTAACCGTATCACCGAGGATAGGGAATTTTTCCCTGATGCTGGAGATAGTGGGAGTATACCCATTATTCCTACTGAAGGGGGCTTGTCTGCTCAGGATACCCAACCCGAGAACGAGGAAGACCCTCAATCTCTCGTTAACGGAAATGAGGATAGTCCTCGTACTCACTAGCCCACACCCCAAGGGGTTAGTGGGAGTGGCACCTCTCCTATTCGAGGTTCTATGCCTCGAGGGACTTCTCCTACTCAAGGTTTGGTACCTCGAAGGAAAAGGGGGAGAGAAGAGTTAGGACCTGAACAGACAATGCAATCAGGTCCTAGCATAACCCGAAGGAGTGAGCGCGGAAGAGTTCCTCGTCGATTTTTCCAAATCGAAGAGAACATTTTCTTCTGCATGCCTTTGGAAATAGAAGAGCCCACCTCTTATGTAGAGGCTGTTGACTCACCACATAAGAAAGAATGGATGGATGCCATGAGGGATGAGTTGGACTCAATGGCTAGGAATGAAGTTTGGGATCTAGTCAACCTTCCTCCTGGACGTAAAGCCATTGGAAACAAGTAGGTTTTCAAGGTAAAACATCAGGCAGATGGGTCAATTGATAAGTTCAAAACCCGTTTGGTGACAAAAGGCTACACCAAAGTTGAGGGAGTAGACTATGAGGAAACCTTTTCTCATGCGGTGAGATTAGCCTCTATTCGCCTACTTCTAGCATTAGTTGCCTATCTGGACTTAGAATTGTTCCCGATGGATGTGAAGACTGCTTTCCTAAATGGGACCCTTGAGGAAGAGATATATATGGTACAACCGTTTGGTTTCGTATCAAAAGGGCAAGAAGATAAAGTTTGTCGTCTTAAGAAATCCATATATGGCCTCAAACAGTCTTCAAGAGCGTGGTACTTCAGATTCCATGAAGCCATTACTGCGTTTGGCTTAACCATGGTCTCAGAAGACCACTGCGTATATGTCAAGAGGACAAAAGTAGGAATTATGTTTCTTACTTTGTATGTCGATGACATTCTACTAGCAGGGAGTGACTTGGAGATGATCAATGCCACCAAGCGGTGGCTGTCCTCTATCTTTGAGATGAAGGACATGGGTGAAGCTAGGTATTTCCTAGAGGTGAAAATAATCAGAGATCGTTCTAGGAAACTTCTCGGTTTATGCCAGAAGGCATATATTGAGAAACTCTTGGAACGGTTTCGGATGCATTATTCCAAACCCGTTGACACTCCGATCGACAAGGGCTTGACCTTGAGTCTAGAACAGTGTCCCATATGCTAGTGCAGTCGGAAGCCTAATGTATGCCATGTTATGTACGCGGCCTGACATTTGCTTCGCGGTTGGTTTGGTAAGTCGTTACCAAAGTAACCCTGAGAATGCTCATTGGCAAGCCGTCAAGAGGATAATGCGTTATCTTCGAGGAACTACTGACTTGGTACTTTGCTACCAAGGAGGAGACCTAAAGTTGAGGGGGTACACTGATGCTGACTGGGGTGGAGATTTGGATGAGTCTAAGTCCACTTCTGGATATGTCTTCAACCTAGGTGGGGGAGCCATATCTTGGTGCAACAAGAAGCAAGATTGCCTAACTCTATCGACTATGAAAGCAGAGTATGTCGCTTGTTGCCTCGCCACTCAGGAGGCGGTTTGGCTAAGGAGTTTTCTCCAGGATCTTGATCTTACTCCACGAGTTAATGATCCTGTAGAAATTTGGTGCGACAATACTGCTGCTATCCAATATGCTAAGGATCCTAAATTCCATAGGAAGGCCAAGCATATTAAAAGGTGTTATCATTTTGTAAGAGACGCCATAAAATCGAAAGAAGTTATTGTAAAATACTTATATACTGTTAAGATGATAGCGGATCCATTAACTAAACCTACTCCAAGAGATGTGTTCAAAACTCATATGATGAGTCTTGGTCTCCGTAGAGTTTAGTTAATTGGAATATCCTGTTTTTGGTTTGGCAAGTATGTAATGAACATTTTATTATCCTTATAAAAGATTGATGTTTCTTTTATATAAAATGGTCATTATCTTACTCTGGTTGTATGATTGGGCATATCTAAATGTCATCAGGCTTTTGATTATCCTGTCACACGGATAATCAATCGTGACACTTAAGTAGCGGGTAGGATAAGATTTGATCATATTGGCACTAGGTGTGCAATATTGATTATCATCGAACCTTGGTTGGTACGAGTGATGTGAAGAAATAGTCACCTTAGTAAGTCTAAGATGCGATTCTGAGTGAATCGGATATAACACAACCTTATATCAAAGCCTAAAGCCGAATTTTGGGTTACGAGGTTACGTTTAGTACGTTGACCGAGTAACTCAAGCCAGTTCTGAGGAGGAACTGGACTTGTAATTCGCATGGTGTAAATAGTGACAGGCTCACCTCAGTGGGAGTTATACCATGACACACATTTCATACTGTGTGTGCTTAAGTCGACCTAGTGGAGTGACAACTGATTCCCTTCCTTGTCACTGTGTGATCCTTGAAACATTGGTGTTTCATATAACAATTCCCTTAGACTTAGGACTGTGGCATGAATTTCCAACGAGATGTTGCTACTTTAATGCGTACTCCAAGAGCTATAGACCTATGCAGCTCAGCGGAACGCATTAGGAAAGCAATCTTATTGAGACGTAATGTTATGAGTCGCTAAGGAAAACCATTACATATTCACCATATCAGCCTGGGCGATTATATTTCGGAATATAATCACATGATATATCAGCAGGCATAAAGGGACAGTGTGTGCCTCAGGTGATGTCTTGAATGGTTAGGGAGTTGTCTGCCTTGAAAGTGTTTTGTTAGTCTGACGGTGTCTTAACATAGCACTACTTGCTATTTTTTTTGGTCGCACGTCTCATTCCTAGTATGACGCGTTTGAAGAGAAAACAATGTTGTAGGAATATTGTTACGGCTTAAGTGGCCGAGTGGGAGATGTTAGTGGGTCAAGGGCCAACGGCCACTTGCCTAAAGAATAGGGATTTTTGAGGGATTTTAGGGGGTCATTTTTAGTAAGTGGTTATGACTAAGTGCCATATAAATACCCCCTAATTTGTTTGTTGGGGCGACAACATTCTTGGTATACACAACTACAGTGTTTTAACACCCTCGTGTACTCTCCCTTTCTCTGTTTAAACGTGTGAGTGATTGTGTGTCACTTAGTCGGGTTTGAGACGTGGTTATTCTACCAGGACTCTAGTAGCCATTGGGATACAGTTTCGTGGAGCAAAAAGGCATCAAAGAGATCAGTTCACTTCCGTTTATTTAGGTACGTCCTAAATCCCTAAGTTCTTTAACATTACTAAACAAGGTAATCTCACAGTAACTGAGTACTTTACCAGGCTCAAGGAGTTGTGGGATGAATTGGGAGCATATCTTCAATTACCCACATGTAGTTGTACCAAAGAATATAATTTTGCAAACATTAGGAGTCAGAAAGAGTTCACCAATTTCTTATGGGCCACGACACAAATCAGTTCAGCGTGATAAGATCGAACATTCTTGCAATCGAGACTTTGCCCACTTTGAATAAGGCCTATGCTATGATACTTAGAGAAGAAGGGCAACAGAGTTTGATTCAAGGGGCTGATGCACGTTCCACCATTGAAAGAGCTGCCTTCAAAGCAGTAGCTGCTGGAAAGATGAGACAGGGATCGAGACCACCATCCACCCACTGTCAAAAATTGGGTCATGAGAAGACCCAATGCTTCGAATTAGTTGGTTACCCAGCAAATTGGCAAAGTAGACACAGCAATCGTAGTCAGAATTGCGGAAATTATAGTCTCCTTGGCCAACCTTCTAACGTTGGACAACAGGTAAGACAAGGCGGAGGAACCCAACAGAGTTCTGGCCTAGTTTCCTTTGCTGGTCGACAGGGGGAGCAAAACGCCAGTGAGTTGGCCCGCGACGAGGCGAAGTACTCAGGTTTTACTTTGGCTTAGGTCGATGCTCTTTTTGCCATATTCAAAGAAAGAGAGAACCGTGAGAAGTTGAGTGGTAAGTGTTCTTCCACTGGTAACTTGGAGTGGATTCTAGACTCAGAGGCATCACATCATACAACATCAAATTATCATGCTTTGACAAGTGTCGTGAGACTATCTCAAGCAATAAATATCAAACTACCTCATGGTTACAGTGTGGCAATTTAAGAGGCAGGAACAGTTGATTTAGGCAATGGTTTGATTTTGGGAAATCTGTTATACTCACCTGTATTTGCTTGTAACCTTATTTCTGTGCAAAAGCTCGCAGCATCTGAGATTTGTATTATTGTTTACGGGACTCAGTGTTGTCTTATTTAGAACCTCACATCGAAGAAGCTAATTGGAATGGGTGAGGGGAAAAATGGGCTACACTATCTCAAGAAGGAGGGTGGGAGGAATGATTTTTGCAGCAGTTCGATACAAGGAATGTGTTCTTTGGCATAAAAGGTTGGGTAATCCATCTTTGGGAAGTTTGTGGCATTTATCTACACATTTTGCTTTTCAATTGAATAAGGACTCTTATGAACTTTGTGATGTTTGTCATCGGGCAAAACAGACTAGAAATTTGTTTCCTATTAGTGATTGTAAAGCTGAAAGACCGCTTTCCCTGATTCATTGTGACTTGTGGGGACCTTATTATACTCATTCTTTGAGTGGTTGCTATTACTTCTTGTGTGCTGTGGATGATTTTAGCCGTGCTGTTTGGGTATACTTACTAAAAGATAAGACAGAACATATGAAAAATTGATTAGTTTCTGTGCCATGGTTAAAACACGATTTGATTCCACTATTCGAAGAATTCGTAGTGATAATTGGACAGAGTTTATACCTATCTTTTTGGCCAAACAAGGCATAGTCCATGAATGTGTAGAGACGCCCCAACAAAATGGTTGGATAGAAAGAAAAAACCGCCATATTCTTAATGTAGCTCGAACCTTGAGGTTCCAAGCCTCACTTCCTATAAAATTTTGGGAAGAACGTGTTTTAGCGGCTGCTTATCTTATAAACAGAACTACCACAAACTTACTCAATTATAAGACCCCTTTTGAAGTTCTCTTTGGTGTTGCCCTAAGCTTTGATCATCTCAGGGTGTTTGGGTGTCTTGGTTATGCCCACAATCACCATAAGCCTCGTGATAAATTTGATGCAAGAGCCTACAAATGTGTTTTTTTGGGGTATCCACAAAGGA